>JAMFLL010001326.1:0-17373 GCA_027475725.1 Pythium rhizo-oryzae | reverse complement strand
CGCCTAACGGCTTACAGGTGGGGGGCCCGGAGTGGGCGCCGCCGGTACAGCGCCAGCGCGTCCAGGGGCGACGCCAGCGCCAGTGCCATGGCGCGCTGCATCTTCTCGCGCTGCCGCCGCTCCAGTTGGCGGCGCCACCACTGCGCCAGCCGCGTCGCGGCGGCCGCGCGCCGCTGTCGTAGCTCGTGGCGCCGGTGGCGCGTGACATACTTGCGCCAGCGCTGCCAGGCGAAGCCCGCGTACACGAAGAGCATCTGCGCCACGATCGCGGCCACGCGCTCGCGCTGAACCGGCTGCGGAAGAAGCAGCTCGCGCTGTTCGAGTAGGAACAGCCGCACGCGGTCCCGAGGCGACCAGAGCAGCAGCATCTCGGCCGCGCGCGAGAGCCGACCGTGCGCCAGCCGCGCGAGCTCGTCGTCCAGCTCCTGTGCGGCCGCGGCCTCCTCGCGGAGCTCGTCCGCGCGGCCGATGCGCGCCATCCACGCGTCAAACTGCCACGCGCCGGCGCTCACGTCCTCTAAGAACGCCGCGTCGTCCTGCTGTGTGAGTCGGGTGCGGAACTCGTGACCCAGCACGGCGTCCGTCTCGTCCAGGATCTCGTTGAGCACCGCGACGGACGGGAACGCATCATCGCCGTCACCGTGGGTCTCGCGCCAGCGGCCGCTCACGCGCTCGCGCCGCAGTGCCGCCCGCGCGAGGCGCTCGGCCGTGAGCACTGCGCGGAACGCGCCGAGCTGGCTCGGGAAGAGCCCGATCTCCACGGGCCAGCTCGGCCGCGGGAGCCGGAGCGTGGCGCGGAAGAAGCCGTTCGCGAGCGCCTCCACACCGCGCAGCCACAGCACGCGGTAGTAGTAGCGGAGACCGTCGTCGTCGGCGTCGTCTCCGTCAAATTCTCCGCGCACGCCGTGGTCGCGCCCGACCACGCGGCCGTGGAGCAGCTCGCGCGCCCAGCGGCCGCAGTCGTCAGCGCGGAAGAAGAGCTTGGCGCCGACGGGCAGGTGCGCACGGTGCTCCACCTGCGTTGCCGGATCCGGAGCTTGAGGCGGCGGAGGGGACGCTTCCGCCGCGGCGCTGCCGCCACCACGCGAGGGACTGTGTGGCGCAGCCTCTGGGAGTCCACTGTGTGGTGAGACAGCGTCAGTGACGTTCCGCGGCGAGGCGTCGCCGCCCTGCGGCGTCCACGTGATCCCGTGGGTCGCCAACGCCGCGATCTGCCCATTCACACCCAACAACAAAAGCGACGGCGTCCGTCAGCTCCCGGCAGTACCCCCAGCAAAGCCCAGACACGCGACGTACGCACAATGTGGATCGCGTCCGCGCAGACCGCGCAAAGCGACTGCGCGCACTCGGCACACGCGAACACGGCGGGGCGCTTGCCGCACTCGTCGCACACGTTCGCGCACGTAGGATCCGGGTCGGGCACCGGATCGTGCTGAGATCTCAGCGCCACGAGCGCCACCTCGAGCTCCACGCCCAGGAAGTTATGGTGCACCCACGCAGGCACGTTGTCGTCGTCGTCGTCGTCTGCGTCCGCGTCCGCATTGACCGACTCGGTTTCCTCGCGATAGAAGTCGTCGCGCGCGGGCGACGCTCCCTGGTCGTCGAGCACCAGCACTTGGACGTCGCCGCCTTCTTGGACATCACCGCAGTCGTCCGCGGCGGCGCTCACGGGCGTCTCCTCAGCCTCTCGCTCGTCTTCCTCGACCGGCGGCAGGCGCGCAGTGTCGTCCTCGGCGTCTCCATGGGCCGCCGCCAGCGCGTCGTCCATCCCTCCCAACCGCCGCCGCTTGAGCCCTGCATCGCGCAGAAAATACCTCATCAAGGGAACACACGAAAGGACACGAGTGGCGAGGGGAGGCGAATATCCGGCGTTGCATTCATGGATGGGTGTGTGCTCGGATCCTCTCTGTTCCTATGTGTGTGTGTGTGTGTGTGTGATGGCGGGGGCGGCGTTGTGTGTGTGTGATGGCGGGGGCGGCGTTGTGTGTGTGTGTGTGTGTTGGTGTGTCGACCGCCCCCTGGCGGAACAGAGTGGGTCCTCCCGCACTATGAGCCCTAACTTGGACGCGCCTGCTTGTGTCTGTGTGTGGATTGGCCACAGAGGCTGCCCGACTTGCCCGCATGTGTGTGTGTGTGGGTGGGTGGGTGTGCGTCTGTGAGGGGTGAGTCGTCAGCCTCTGCCACCCGAACTGGCTTACCTCTTGGCCAGTGCGTCTTCACCTGGGTCTCTACTGGCGGAAGCTACCGCCAAACGCCGACTGCTGCCGCAACCGGTCGTCGTCGCCGAGGCTGTAAAAACCCGAGAGCCCGGGCGCCGCGACGATCGCAGGATCATAGAACGAACTGCCGCCATTCGTGGTGCTGCTGGCGCTGTGCTGATGATGATGGAGGCCGTTGCCCCCGATCGCGCTGCCGCGGTGCGCCTGTGCGTTGGCGTCAAAGCCCAGCGCGCCGAGACCACCCCACCCGGCATCCTGTTGCTGCCCACTCGTCGCGGGCGACGGTGACGACGGGAAATCGCCACCATAGCTGATGTTCACGTTCGGGAGCATTTGCTGCAAGAACGCCAGTCCGTTCGAGTCGCCCAGCCCGCCAAAGCCCGTTGATGGGAACGGGTCGCTTGTGCTGCGCGAAAACACGTGCGAAGACGCGGACGGCGGCAGCGGCGGGGGCGGCGGCGGCGCGTTCGAGCCGAGCGGCGGGAACGCCCGCGGGTCGTTGGGCGACGGGAACATCGACGATGACGGCGGCCCCGAGACCTCGCGGAACGACGAGTAGCGGCTCAGCGGGCGGTACGGGCTCGTCGGAGGCAGCCCGCCACTCATGGGTGGCGGCCCTCGGGACGACATCGGCGGCTCACGCAGTTCGCTCATCGGACTCGGCGCCGGGTGGTTCGCGAACGCAAAGCGCGAGCTGTGCGCACTCTTCACACCGCCTCCGGATGACGGCGAACTGTGGACGAGTGGCGCAGACGCTTGCGACGCCGTCGGGGTCATCGACGGCTGTGGCGGCGCAAGCTGCACACCCATGAGCCCGGCCAGCGAGTCGGCCGACTCATCTCGGTGGCTGAAGATCGCGTCGATCGACGCAAACGAAAGCCCACCGAGACCAGCGCTACCCTCGCTGCTGGTACGGCCACTGCCATTAAGACCGAGAGGGAAACCCGAGGAAGACGAAGACGAAGACGGAGCGCCGAACCGTGCCGCCAGGGCCTCGTCATGGGCAGCCGTGTCGCGCATTCTCGACTTGGGTGTGCTGCTCCACGGATCGTGCTGAGGCGGTGCGGCGACGGCGGCACTGCTACTGGAACGGATGCCCTGGTCGAAGCCTATGCCAAACGGACTGAAAACGGGGTCCGCGCCGCCACTCAGTGAGTCATCCGTGTCGCTGTGAAGAGCGAGTGATGGGCTCGGGAAGGGCATGGCCCAGGCCGGTTCCTGTGACGAAGAGCCCGTCGCTAGCTTCAGTGCCTCCAGTGGACCGACAATGCCATCCGCCGCGCTGCCACTGCCAGCGCCGCCGACGCTCGTGTCGACGCGGAGTTTAGGTCTGCGGTCGTCTGCGATCGACAACGACGAAGGAACAGCCTGCGTGGGTGGCGATGTTTGAGAGCTCGCCGAGAGCTCGTCGGATGGTGCATTAGGCGGAGGTGGTGTGGACGGTGACGGCGACGACGGAGGCGAGGACGACGCCTCGGATGACGAGGACGAACTGCTGGCAAAACCCGTGACTATCCGGCTGTACGAGTTGCCGCGACGCAAGTCCTGGTGGTGGCCGTGCCCCGCCGCCGACGAGTGCGTCTGCCGCAACTTGTATACGGCCGCGGCGCTCTGTGCTTGACGGTCGGTCGACGCGTGCGATGCCGCGGCGCCCGTGCCTGTTGCCGACGCTGACGACGCCGCCGAGCCCGAGCGCGCCGCGCCCGTCTTGACGGGCGGCGGGAAGCGCGAGCCGGCGCGGATCTCGTTGGTCGTGAGGTCCCGGAAGGCGGCCTTGCTGGCGTGGAGCGCCGACTGCATCTCGTCCTTGGTGAAGCTGTCGTCCTGCTCGCCCAGCTCGTGCAGGTAGAGGCAGTCCGGATTATTACACGTCATATTCCGGAGGAAAAAGTTGCAGTACTTGGTCGTGCCGAATGACGCTCTACCAGAAAAAAGAACAAAAGAACCCCGAATGAGTCCCAGGAGCTCCATACCAGGTCTAACTGGAGCTTAGACGCACCGTAACAAACTGCCGTCCAGGTAAAAGCCATCGACCGCGATGATACACGACATGGCATCGTCCTTGCTGGCGAACGTGATGTACGCGCTGGCGGTGGCGTTCGAGCGGTCTGAATTCAGGTGCGCCTTGTTCACCACGGCCTTGACGATCTTGCCGTACTGCCCAAAACACTCGTTCGACCGCAAGACCTGACATATAGACAATAAACATCGCGGTTAGACGCGCGCGCGCTAACCCATCCGACCACACCAATGTCCGCCACGCACGTCGTCGTCGGCCACGCTCTGCGGGAGCCCGATAATATAGACGAGGTTGCGCTGCATCACGCGCACGTTGGCGAGGTTGCGGCGGTTCACGGTCGGGATCTTGGACTGCGAGGCCGAGCGCCGCTCGCTCTTTTCTTTCTGCTTGCGCTGCTTGGTGCGGCGGAGCACACTGTTTACACACATGCGATAGACCGCGTTTAGCGATGGGACCAACGGGGTCTAAAATGCGGGTTAGACCGCGGCCAGCAAGGCAGCATGACGCACTCTTCTCGGTCCAGCGGGGATTTCTGCTTGGACAGCTCCGAGTATGGCGCGCGGCACGCTGGGCAGAGCGCGTTGTACTCGTTTTTGATCTGGTGCCAGCACCAGAGACACACCTGTTGGGAATTACGACGACGGAAGGGGTTAGACGCCACTGCTGACCGATCGCAGAACTCCACACCACGCCTCCAACGTGCCTGGTAGCCACAGGGACACGCGTTGAACGTCTTGTCCGTGATGTCAAGCTCCTCCATGCACAGCGGGCAGCACTCGTTCTCTTCCTCGTCGGCCATGGTGACGCGTACTCGTGGGGGTGTTCGTTGGATGGTTTTCGTTTGCGTACGTGGGCTAACTCGCTGGTTGTGGCGTTTGGTCTGCGGCGCGCCAACGTTGGTTCGTCGTTCTTTCTCCCGTTGTTGGCGTTAGGTCCCAGAAGTTCCCCCCACGATGTCACTCACGCGCCCGCTTCTGATCCTTTCAATTCGGGAGAGAGGGGTAATTTTTCCCTCACGTAGACGTAGTTTTCGCTGCGAGGGACGGTAAAATTCGACCATGACATGCACTGTGACATTCCTATTAGAGGGTTGCTTGAACAGCTTTCTATTGTGATCATCTACGGTACTACTACACATGTACTGATTCTACACTACTATACGACTCTGTTTATGTACTGAGTTAGCATCAATGTACCCGTTTGTTAGACTAGCTTGCCGTTTCCCGCCGGTTGAATCGATCCACTCAACGACAGTTGGGTGAGCTCCATCGCACGACTCCCCCACATGGCTTGTTGGTTCTACAAATGATCGGCGGTCTACCAAAGGGAGGCAAACCTTGTTGAGTCGATGGTTCTTGACAACTTCCAGCGTGCAGGAACTGCTCCCGTGTTGGGCATCGAGATGCGCTGGGTGGCCCACGACGGGTGGCCCATTGCTTCGAGCGGGCCGCCCCAGTCACGGCAGTTGAGTTGAGCCCACACACACTGGCCGGCTCTGACGACGGTGGGCCACAGTCGTCAGAGTCGGGCGTCCTTTGCCACCTTTCGGGGCCTCATCCATGCGGTTAGACACGCAGTGCGTAACCGAACAGTCGGACGACACTTCCTCTTTCCACGTATCATTTGTACAAGGTATGTATGCAGCATCATACACACATCACTATAAAATCATGCTATCATATACTGTCATTTATCATTTCCCGAAGGTCGGCGGCATGGACAAGCACGCGGGAGTGTCTGTGTCGTGCCAAAGACACGCGACTTAACAGGCGCCAGGTGGCACTGCCACAGCGCCGCGCGCCGCAAGCGCTGTCTCTGGCGGCCACATGCGGGCTCGAGCCATGGCAGATGCCGCGGTCTAACCTCGGTGGGTGGGTCCACAGGGGGGTTGCCCCCAAGGGTTTAACAGACAGACGCGGCCTGGGGCTTCCTCCATTCCGCGTCTCGCCGCGCCATGCCCCTGCGTGCTCGCCGCCACCCGCCGCCGTCGCTCTCCCCCGTCTCATGGCGCCCCCGCGGCGCGTCCCCCGCGCCCACGCCCGTCCGCAGCCGCAGCCACAGCCGCAGCCGCAGCCACAGCCGCTCCGCAGCCCTGCGGACGGGTCACTGCTCGCGTTCCTGCGCCACGACCGCGCGCCGTCGTCGCAGGACGAGAACGAAGAGGAAGAAGAGGACGACGACGAAGACGACGAAGAGCCGGACGAGGAAGAGCCTGGCGCGCGTGACGCCCGCCCGCGCGCGCGGTTCTCGACCACCGAGGCCATGGCCCAGTCGGCGCCGCCAACGCCTTCCGCTTCAGCGGCGGCACCGTCCAGCACGGCGACCACCACCACCACCACGGCGAAGCGGTCGCGGTACCTGCGTGAGTCGGACCGTCGCGACATCATCCGCCGCATTGACGCCGGCGAGAAGCAGTCGGCGCTGGCCAAGGAGTTCGGCGTCACGCGCGCTGCGATCTGCCACATCAACAAGAACCGCGTCGAGATCCTCACGCGCTCGGCGCGCGCGGACGTCCACGCGGGCGCGCGCCACCGCAAGCGCGGCCTCTACTCGACCTCGCGCTCCAACTTTTACGTGCACGAGCCCGGCGCGCCCGCCGTGGTCGACGGCCGCAGCGAGCTGCCCATCGTGTACGAGGTGCGGTCGCTCGCGCTCGCGCTCCACCTGACCACGCTGCGGTCGGTGCAGACGAGTGCGCGCCTGTTCCGTGCCACGGCGGATCGCGCGTTCCGCGTGCTGCTGGAGGAGGCGCTCGCGGCCGTGCCCACGCGCCACGTCGAGGTCGTCGCGGCCAACGGCGCCACGTGCCAGGGGCTCGCGGCGCTGCGCCCGGCGTGCGCCATGTTCATGAGCGAGAGCGGGTACCCGATGTTCGAGGCCTTCCGCGCGATCCAGCCCGACAGCCCCACGGGCTTCATGACGCTCGACCACGATGACCACGCCAACCACGACGGCAACAACAACGACCCGAGACGCCGCGTCTCGCTCCGCAAGCTGTGCGCGCCCGCGGAGCTCCACAACCACAACGTGCTGCTGCTGGACGCGACCTGCGCCAACGCAGTGGAGGCGTGCGTCGCAATCCAGGCGCTGCTTGACTTTGGCGCACAGGAGAGCAGCATCTTCTTCGTCACACTCGTGATTAGCGCCGCGGCGATCGCCGAGATCTGCGAAGCGTTCCCGCGCGTGCATATCGTGGCCGCCGCCGTGGACTCGGAGGTCACGCCGGCGGGCGAGATCTGCCCGGGCGTCGGAAACTTCCAGGAGCGCTACTTCAACACGACGACGATCCGTCAGAGCGATCTCGGCTCCAACGTCGATCTGTGAGATGCGAGGCCTGTATTTATCTAGGATGTGGCGTGGGCTCAGACCCGTAATGAACGAATGGCTGTGAATTGCAAATGGGGCGTGTCTATCGCCGTGGACCTCCCCCTCCCCGCCATCACACGTACAGTACTGTGCCCACGGCAGCTTACGCGAGGTACAGTATGCGAAGAGTGTCATGAGACACGAGGCGCTTACGCTCGGGTGGATTTCATTTCAGCTCAACGTTCCGGACCCACCCAGTATCGCATCCAAGAGTCGGACAGCTTTGAAAATAGCTACACGTCTGTGACACAGAGTCACGCAGGTCAGGCAGGGGCGACCTGCTCTCGCTTGCTCAGCATTTGAAGTGCCCGTGACTGGTACGCAGGTGTGAGCCGACGTCGGCTTCACTTCATCACTACGGTATCTAGTATATGCTTCGCGCTGCTCGCTGTCTTCAAGAAAACAAATCCAAGGGAGCACTACGGGCACAGCAACAGAGGCCACCGTCGCACACAGATCACACAAGTGCAAGAATGGGAGCCGAGGCGTGCGTGCGTCTGGGAGCATGCTGCCTGAGAGAACTTTTAACAAGCCCCACGTTGACCGCAGGCTCACCTGCACGCTAGTTTTGTTGACCTATTGGCCGTGAGGCAAGGTCGTGACGTGTATGCATAAGCGGCCGGGTAACTGTTGGCCCCAGAGAGAGCCTAGTCGCGCTCGACGGGATTCGATTACCGTGTCGGGACGTGATTGGAACCCGCCATCACCACCCTCACGATCCTTGCCAGCCCAACGGCAGCACTTTAACTGTGGTGACGTAAGCGCCGGACACACTGTACTGTACAAACGCTAGGCCACTTCCCTTACCTCAACTGCAACTCTTCGCATCTCATTGTGCTGAGGCGTCTCGTGATGTCTGTCACACACCGGTGGCTTGTACCGTATAGTGGATTACTCTGTCGACGCTCTGGGATCGGTGCTGCCTTCTTCCTCCCTTCACCACGCGTCTGTGTTTGAGATCCTGTACGACTGGCCCCAAGAGCCGGCGGCGGTGGTGTCAAGACATGCGGCCCAAAGTCTTCGATCTTGGCATTCCCGCTCTTGGTTGTCTGAACAGTGTAGCCAAGACGCAAAGACGGTCCACCCAAGGCTCCTGAGCTCGAGGAACCTTGATCCGAGGGCGGAAAGCCGACCACCGTGTCTGTGTTTCGTCGCGATGGACGAGTGCGATTGGCTGAAACTAGTCCACGCCTGCCTCGTCGCAGGTTTCTCTGTCTCGGGGGTCTGTGTCGTGTCGCGTCCTGCGTGGCAGCCTGGGAGATGCGAGATGGGTGCGACGCCGCGTCGGCGAGCGCAGGCGTCCTGGATAGGGCCGACAAGAGAGAGAGAGAGAGAGAGAGAGAGAGAGCGGTTTCGTTGGCCTGGAGCCGCGGAGCGCCCCGCGCCGCTGGGTCCATTCCTAGAACAGAGCTCTGCTGCCGATCAGAACCACCCCCAACGCACGCAAATGACGTCCCGTGGGGACAACCAGAACGTGTTCTTCGGCACTGAACGCGGCGAGAGCCCGCGCGAGTTCAAGCGATTGACGCCGCCGCCGCCGCCTGGTGCACTTGAAGACATCCTGCGACGCTGGCGGCCGAGCGAGACTCCGCCCGCCAAGGAGAACAAGTCCGATGGCTACGCGGTCGCGGAGGAGCTGTACGAGGATGAAGCCGGCGACAACGAGGATGAAGACCACGATGAAGACTATGACGAGTTGATGGAGGATACGGCGCCAGACACATCTGCCGAGACGGCCGCGTCGTCCGACAGCGGCAAGCGCCACCGGTACTTGCGCGAGGCCGACCGCCACACGATCCTCCAGCGCATCGACGCCGGCGAGAAACAGGCCGCGCTCGCTCGTGAGTTTGGCGTCACGCGCGCCGCGATCTGCCACATCAACAAGAACCGTTCGCAGATACTCGCGCGGTCAACGCGGCCCGACGTCCACGAGGCCGCGCGCCACCCGAAGCGGCGCATGTCCTCGGCCGCGATCGCGCAGCGCCGGTTCCGGCAGCCGCCACGCGGTGGCGGCGCGCGCTTCCCGACAGTCCACGAGGTGCCGTCGCCGTCGCTGGCGCTGCACCTGAGCACGCTACGGAATCGTGATACCGATAGCACTACGTTCTGCGCCGTGGCCGACCGCGCATTTGTACTGCTGATCGAAGAGGCGCTGGCACTCGCGGTGTCTCGAAACGACGGTGCATCACCCCGTGAGACCACAACCCACGCCGCGCCGACGTGCGCCATGGTGCTGGGCGAGAGCGGGCTCCCAATGATGAAGGCGTTCCGCGCGCTGCAGCCACAGAGTCCGACGGGCTTCGTGACGCTCACGCGCGACGAGCAGCGCGGCCAGGAGCTGTCTCTGCACAAGATGAGCGTACCGTTGGGGCTGCGCGACCGCGACGTGTTCCTGCTGGCCGCAACCTGCGTGGAGGGGGACGCGCTATGCACGGCGGTGCGGACGCTGCTAGACTTTGGCGCGCAGGAGGCGCGTGTGTGCGTGGTCTCGCTCGTGGTTGCGGCCGCCGCGGCCGCGCAGCTCGAGGGCGCGTACCCGGGCGTCCGCGTGGTCGCGGCGGCGGTGGACGCCGAGGGCACCGGCGACGCGCTCGCGCCCGACCGCTTTAGCGAGCGCTACTACAACACCGTGGTCGTCCACCACCAGGGCGAGCCGGGGGTCACCTTCGTGGGCGTGTGAGAACGCATAGCGTCGTTAGGTTGTTAGAAGCGCGATCCAATGTAGTTGGTGGCGATCGTTCTTATTTGCATGGATGCGGTCTTTCACTCAACGGTCGTCGTCGAAGAAACTGGAACATTTGTTTTCGTCAGGCAGGTGGACTGCGAGATATTAACGCCCACGGCTCCTACGAGCCCTCGATGAGACCGTCTCGCCGGGTTCAACCCAAATCCTCAAAACCTCATAAACCGGGTTCACGAGGTTTTGAGGATTCAACCCATTGCTCCATGGTCAGCGGCCAGCCCATCAGTTTGTGGAGGGAAGATACTGTGGGCTTGCCCATGGGGATCGTCGATTTGCCGAAACTCATTCTCCGTTTCTATTTGCTGAAAATGGGCCAAACCACGGCACCATACCTCAGCTCACACAATGCCAATACCAACTAAAGAATGGTGCAGCGCACTGGTGACCGTGTCTCGGCGATGGCACTTAGTTGGTAGGTGCACTTGCTCCGGTTCCTGAGCTTATGAACGGGATAATCAACAGGTTCTAGGAGCAAAGCTCACCATCTTGTGCGGAGTATTTCTGGACTGTTTTGACCAATGAATGCCGAAAATGAACAAGCCCCAGTTTTATGCTTTTTTTAGAGCGCTATGAAAACAAGCCCGACACCTCTGAGCCCTCCGACGGTCTCACCGATTCGGAAATAAGCGAGGTGAGACCCATAACCTAAAAACGAGGGCTCACTGAAACACCCTAGAATCGCGGTTTTGAGGTTTTGGGGGCTTTGTACCCATCGGACTCATAGGAGCCGTGTTAACGCCACGCCGGATCGAATCCGGTAACAACCACAAAAAAGGAAAAACAAAACAAGAACGAATCTTCTCCGGGGCCTCAAGGAAAAGGAGAAGAACGTGGAAATTGACTAGCAGCACGAAGGAAGTGGGCACGGGGCGTCTTCTCGCCAACGCAAAGCGCGTTTCGCCCACCGCGGCTATAGCACCTGCTCGGAGAGGTGCCTGGGCGTTCGAGGGGCACGAGAGTGATGCGCTTGTTCCTTGGCTTTGTTCCTGGAATCAACTGAAAACGCATCCCTTTGCACTTTGGTTTTCGGGTTCCTCGAAACAACTTGATCCGGTATACTGGAGCTGTAACCACTGCAGCAAGACCCGTCCGCCGTAGAGTCTATAGGGGCATTCCGCGATGCGCTGCCAGTTCTCTGGATAATTAAATACGCCGTGGTACGGTACATCTCCACAGAGCGAGAACGGGGGAGAACGTTAGCATGATGGCGGTCGTATCACGCCCGCATACTCTGTCACCTCCCGTTCGGTTCCAGCGCGAAACGGACCCGAGTCGGGCGTGCGCTGTGGCCCCTGTCTCTCTCTGTTGGCGCTTGCTCGCACGACCATCCCCGTGTTCGGCCGTACTGTCGCGTGAGTGATTGCTCTGCAGTGCTGTTCTATCCTTGGGCTTCGAGATGGTTCTTCTGGCTGCAGCGACGACTCGCCGCGTTCCCAGTCGCCAAAGGGGGCGTGGTGCTCCGGTCGCAAAGACGCCGCCTCGGGGTGCCGTACTGTACATCAAGCTGCTGTCGTCATGGCGGCCAAGCCGCCCGATCATACCTACTGTACGCAACCAAGATGACGGAAAGAAAGAAGCTCCGTTCGCTCTGTAAGTTGGAAGAAAAGGATAAAGTTCGCTGTGGGCTGTAGGTACCGTGCTGACTTCACCTGCCTTCCATTGGGCGACAGGAGGAACCTGAAGGGGCAGCTCCGAGCCAGCTTCAACCAAAACCACACGACGTAGGGAACCACGGAAATCTGGTACTTCTGCCCCGGCTTCCCCAGACGGCGCGAACGCGAACGTTCGAGAAATCAACGGATTACTCAGAGGCCGTCAGCCCTCTCCCCACCACCACAACCACCATGATGCTGTCGCCCGGCATCATGAGCCAAGCCGCGGTCATTTCCACGAACGTGCCCGAGTCGAGAAAAGCCCAGGGGATCTCTGCAAATAGCTGGACGCTAAGCCCTAGATTTAATCCATCCGTGTGTGCGTGTGTGTTGTGGGGGAATGCCTCTAAACCAAGTCGAGAGTGTGTACATGTATAGCAACCCGGCTGGGCTTAAAGACGCCGAAAGCGGTTGCGTTGCGTCTCGCTGTAAACCGTGGCACTCCGCGACCACCTCGGCGAGATGTACATTGGTGTTAGAGCGCCATGGAGTTCGTCTAGTTGTCCTTGCTCCGTGGTGAAATCGTTGGGGTAGGATTTGATGATGACACGACGTGCTCAGCCGCCCTCCTCCACGAGTCCCCAGCTAACCAACTGCGTGTCTTTTGCGCGGAATAAGCCCCCACGCGCGAGTGATACACATTAGCTCCCGTGATTTGGGCCGAAGCGGACTCACGCGGCCGCGCTCCGGATTTCACAAGCACCCTGGATGGAGTGATCGTCTGGCCGCCACATCCAGTCCGTCGCAGCATAAAAACACGAACTCAGGATGGGGCGCCTAAAAAGGCGCCGAAACGGCTTCCCACTTTCTTTGTACCGTGCAGGACGGTGCCTGACCGGTGACAAGCCTGTCTCACCGACCAACCTACGCCTGGGACAGCGCCTGGATCGAGCGGGGCTGGGATGCGCCTTCCTCCTCCCTTTCGCAGTTTCCAGCACAGACGCCGCGAGCCAATGGAACGCGCCGGCGCGGGGAGCCCGCACGCGTGGGGCCCCGCGCGCTTCCACGGTTCTCTTTCTCGCTCGCACGGCCCCAGACCGCTCGCAGCCTTGCTGGTCTAAATGGAAGATACCAAAATAAAAATGTAAGCAAAAGGACGGGGTCCTCTCCAGTCCCACCCTACGGCTCTCTGTCGTGTCTCTAACTGTTTGTGTCAACTGAAATCCCGGGGCGCAAGTGCCTCAGAGGCCTTCGTCTGCGTGCACTTTGGTTACGAACGCGTTGCTTCAAGACATTCTGTACACGCCTCGCGCCACGCCTGCCACGCTCCAGTCGACAACCAGGCCGATGCTTTGTTCCGGGCCGTCGTTCTTCCGACCGATCCGAGCCAGGGCGGGTATCACTGTGGGCTGACGAAATCAAATGTGTTTGCCGTGTTGGCTCGGCCAGTCTGCCTGACCTCGCGTGTCCATCCCCCCGGACCATAATCCCATGGCCGGCGTCTGTGTTATCTTCCGCCGGATGAAGCCATGTTTCCGAGGAATGGCTCATAAAGAGACTGAGCCTCACACGCCTGATCTGTGTCGGCGCTCTACCTACAGTGGGAGCGCCGTACTGTACAGATCCCGATCTGGCCGAAGGGATGCGTCCCACTTTAGTACAGAGCACTGAAACGAGTCTCAGCCTGGGCAAGGGCAGAGCCAACCGCCGCGTGTGCCTGTGGCCGACCGGCGTCAACCAGTCCAGGAGCCACGACCACAATTACGGGGTGCGCTGGGAGGGCGAAGCGAGGGCGAATGGGTTTCTGTTCATTCTGCATTCCGCGGCATCCATCCCGCATCCCTGAAACGACATGGAGGAAATGGGCGCCTCCCCGCACGCATCTCGGCCCACACGCTCTGCCAGCAACAATGGACGCCCAGTCACCAACGGCTGGGCGGAACGCGAGCAGCAATGGACCCACGACGGCGGCTTCTTCCCGATCGACCACACCAGCTCGCCTACGCCCAGTGTCCCGCGAGAGCTCGCGCGCAACGACTGGAGCTCTCCGGAGATTGAGCCACGCCGCGGCGTTGATACGGAATTCATTCGCTCCGAGGAAGACCTCCAGGACGACTCGGACAACGAGATGAGCCCCAGCTCCACACCGATGATGCTGCCCGCTCGGGCAGCATCGTCCGGCTCGCCCGACCGCTCTCGGCGGTCGCGGTACCTGCGCGAAGCCGACCGCCGCGCCATCATCCAGCGGATCGCCAACGGCGAGCGGCAGGCCGAGTTGGCACGCGAGTTTGGTGTCACGCGCGCCGCGATCTGCCACATCAACAAGAACCGCGCCGAGATCCTCGCTCGGTCGACGCGGCCGGACGTCCACGCCGCGGCGCGGCACCCGAAGCGACGCATGTCCATGGCCGCGCTCTTCCAGCGCCAGCAGCGAGCCCGTGACCAGATCAGCCACAATCGTGACCACAACCAGCAGCAGCAACAACAACAACAGCAACACTATCAGCAGCAAGAAGAGCTCAATGGTGCGTCCGATACTGAAGGCGTGCCGTCGTACGCGTACAAGGTGCGCTCGCGCGCGCTGGAGTTGCACATTGCGGCGCTGCGCCGGCGCGACACGAGCAGCTCGGCGTTCCGCAGCATCGCGAACCGCGCGATCTGGATCCTGCTGGAGGAGGCGCTGGCAGCCGCGCCCACGCGGAGCGTGGACTTCGTGGCACTAGACGAGTCCGTCTGGCGCGGGCTCGCGCACACAAACCCGGCGTGTGCCATGGTACTCAGCGAGAGCGGGTACCCGATGCTCGAGGTCTTCCGCGCGCTCCAGCCCGACAGCCCGACAGGTTCGATCACGCTCGCGCCCAGCAGCGGCAACCAGCACGACGACGACTGCGAGCCGGTGCTCCGCAAGATGTGCGCGCCGCTGCAGCTGCGCGGCCACGACGTGTTCCTGCTGGACGCGGCGTGCACGCGCGGACGGGACATGTGCGTGGCCATCCAGTCGCTGCTGGACTTTGGCGCGCTCGAGCGCAGCGTGTTCGTCGCGACGCTCGCGATCAGCGAGGCGGCCGCGGCCGAGATCCACGCGCGGTTCCCGCAGGTGCGGCTCGTGGCCGCGGCCGTGGACGGTGCGGCCGTGGACGCGTGCGGGCTCGGCCTCGGCGGCGTGGACTTTCTCGAGCGCTACTTCAACACGACCACGATCCACAGCAGCGCGCGCGGCGCGGACGCGGACGTGTGAACCTAGGTCGCTGCGGCCGACTTACCGTATTTAGGATGGCGGCGTCCGGTTTTTGGTGGCGTTTTCTGTCGGACGCAACCACGGCATAAAGCAAAAGGAAAAGAAAAAAAAAAAAAAAAAGGAAACAAAGGAGAAAACGTTGGTCAGCGCAAGCCAACCACCCGCGCGCGAATGGTGGTCGGTCGTCCAAAAGCGCAGTACAGTACGTTAGTCCCCGGCAGACGAGCCAGTTTTTTGTGGTGCTGGATCGTTTCAGCTTCCCCAGCCTCTTCCCAGCGACCCACAGAAAAGTGGCTCGTCTGACGCGTCCCCCACCTCAGTTTATTGGTCAAAGTAGTGCATTTTGATTGGTCGAAACTAGAAACGGCGTGTTTTTAGAACATGGCTACAGTCCAGACTGTGGTCAGCCGTTCGTGCCCCGTGAGCCCGGCGTGTTCCACCACGACCACTTCACAATCTTCCTCGCACCCGAGCCAGTCCCCGCCCACCGCCCACCGCCGCTCCGCTTCCTCCGGTCGTGACCCAATCTGCCAGCCATGCCGTCTCCGCCGCGCGGACTCCACCAGGAGCTGCTGGAGATCCTCCACACGCCACGGGCCGAGGCGCTTCCCGACAACGACGGCGCTGTCCTCTCCCCACGCCCCGCCACCAACGGTGCCATGGCGCAAAAAGTATTGGAGGCAGTCTCCTCCCCCGTGGCTTCGTCTCGCGGGCAAGACGCGCGCCCGGTTCCCAGGACGCGGCTTCGCGATGGCGCGCAACGCCCGCGGTGTCGCGGCGCCCACATCTCTCCGACGGGTACGAGAGCGCGCCACAGCACGGTCATTGAGACCGACGAGCCACTCGACGAAGCGCCGCCGCTAGTCGTTGTTAACTCACGCGCCCTGGCCATCCACATGACGCGATTGCGGGCGAGCGCCACGACCGGCTGCCAGTTCCGCGCCATCGCCGACCGTGCGATCCGCTTGCTGCTGGAGGAAGCTCTCGCGTGGGCGCCCACGCGGCGCGTGGAGGTTGAAGGAGCGAGTCGAGCTCGGTGGTCCGGTCTCATGACCATCCATCCGGCATGTGCGATGGTGATGGGCGAACGAGGGTATCCGTTGCTCGAGGTGTTTCGGTCACTGCTGCCGGCCTCCCCGACCGGGTTCATGACGCTCGAGCGCAAGGATGAGAATGGAGGCGACCCCAACAATCACTCGTCCGATGGCGACATCACGCTGCGCAAGCTGTGCGCACCGGTCGAGTTCCAACGACACAGTTTGTTTCTCTTAGACGCGACCTGCACAAGCGCGGTGGAAGCGTGCGTCGCGATCCGATCGCTGCTGGACTTTGGCGCGCAGGAGAGCTCGATTTACTTTGTCACGCTCGTAATCAGCGCGGCCGCGGCCGCCGAGATCGGCGAGGCATTCCCGAGCGCGCACGTTGTTGCAGCGGCCGTGGACTCCGGGGTCCCGCAAGACAGTGAGGTCGGCCTCGGCCTAGGCAACTTTCAGGAACGCTACTTCGAGACCACGACCATCACCCAGAGCAACCTGGGCTCGCTCGTGGAGCTGTGAAATCCCATGCGAAGATGTGATCGAACACGATCGCCCGCCACATATACATGCGCCGTTTAACAGCAACAAAAAATAGAACGATAGTGACCGAGTCGCCTTGGGTCGCCCTGGAATGGGGCTCGTGGTCTTCATTCAAACGGCGTGTTCGAGTGCCCACACGGTGCTTCCGGGTCCACCCGCGCTCTGCGCGCGCGGCGGTCCCAATGGTCGTCGCGCACGCGCCAAGCGTCACACGTCACACTCGCGCCTTTGACGGGAGGAAACGTAGAAAAAAACCAAAAACGCAGAGCTTCGAATTGCTCTTGTACAGAGCTCTACCTTGAAGTTCAGGGGGCAGTACATCTCTCTGAAAGAGCTATTACGTCGCGCTCGGTCCGCGTCGTCCCACTCTGTCTGCGCAACTGAGCTTTGGTGTCTCTTGCCGAGGAACAATCTCCGCTCCCCTCCTCCGCTCCGCCTCCTCCGCCGCTGCTCCGCGCCGCCCACGCTCCGCTCCTCTGCTCCCCTCCCCTCCGCTGGGCCATGAGCAACGGGCTCCACCACGTGGCGCCGGCCTCGTTCTTCCCCACGGCCAAGGAGCTCTCCAGCGGCCTCCAGTGGTTCAAGGAGCACCCGATCCTCGCGGCCGCCGCGGCCACC
>JAMFLL010001325.1:0-17373 GCA_027475725.1 Pythium rhizo-oryzae | reverse complement strand
CTTGCGCACGTCCGCGTGGACGAGCGTGATGAGCTCGAGCACGCCGAACGTCGCGGTCTCGCGCACCACGAGCCCCATGACGAAGAGCTCGGCGCGCAGCGGGCCGTTCGGGTGCTGCGACGGCGGGCACGCGCGGTGCTCGACCGACTTGGTGCACCGCGCCCAGCCGCGGTGGCCTGTCTTCTTGTCCACGAACTCGTCCATGACCTCGAGGTAGACGAGGTCGCGGTCGGTCACGAGGCTCGAGATGCTGGCCCAGCGCGAGTAGCGCAGGCCCACGCACCGCATCGGGCTCTCCTTGCTCGGCGACTCGAGCTCGTAGAGCCGCTTGGACTCGGCAAAGTCGAGCACGAAGTGGCTGTCGCGCGCCGTGTACAGATCGGCCACCTCCTCGAGCGTGCCCGAGATGGTCGTGGTCGTGCACATCATGACGGTGCCCGTGGTCTTTTCGCTCACGCCGCCCACCGCGGTCGCGTGCGGGTCGCTGCCGCTGCGCGCGATGCGGATGGCCTTGAAGAGCTGCTCGTACGCCTCGTACGCCTCCTGGACCAGCACGTGGCGCTCGGCGCGGCTCAGCGCCGGCAGCGGGTCCAGGTACGGCGGCGCGTGACTGCGGGACATGGCGCTCTCTGGATGTGGCGTCGGGAGTTTGGAATTAATCCGGAGCGCCGACCGGAACGGGTGCTGGTGGGTTTCCCAACGATGGTGTGACCGCTGTTGCTGGACGACACGCCAATCAACCAACTTTCGGGGTTGTTGAGTTTTCGGTTCCCGCGGGCGGCGTCAACACGGGGGCGACTCTCTGGAACTGGTCTGCGCTCGAGTGGAGAACAAACTGCTGCGGGTCGCGGATAGTCAGCGCACCGAGAAAAATGTTCCACGGGGGAGCCTGTGCCGCAGTGGACGATGCGTGCCAACGGCGTCGCGGGATCAAGTGCTGTAATGAGCGGCGGGGCGGGATAGACTCGCTCCGCGCTGTCGGGTCTGAAGTGCCAAGCGCTTTCTGACGCAGCTCACATGGTCCAAGGTATCGCACCTCCCCGCCGCCTCGCCGCCCGAGTCCCGTGGCGTTCTCACGCGCTCGTAATTTGCCGGAGTAAACACCATAGCCAGGCCATCCGGCGCGGCCCCGTGCCACTGTGGGCGCAGCAGAACCACATGGCAGCCGCCACCTGGTCCACAATTGGCCCTGATGCTGTCATTCTCACCGGGAGGTATCCGGTCCACTGCCACAGACTTGAAGAATTCAGACCCTATACAAGATGTACAACCTCTTATAGCGCATACCTAAATTCTTTAAATCTTCGCATTATGCATCTTGTAAAAATATATCCTGTTAGAATGGATAATCAAGAGAGATCGAAGAGAGTCAGCAGGGGCACCGGTTAGACAGACACCCAGCCGCGCTGGCGTCGCTTCATGGCGAAGCGCTTGGCTCCACCTCGTCGAGAGCAAGCCGGCGGAGCGGGACCGGGAGCCAGAAGTTCAGCTCAACGACACAGTCGGGTTTGGCACGTCGCTGTCCTCCTCGCGCTCCATCCAGCCTGGGTCTCCGCGCTCGAGGGCTCAACGAAGCCCACCGGGGGATGGCGATTATCAGGGCGTGCGTGGTCGCACTGTTCGCCGGTCGACTTCGTGTGTAACGAGAGATAGAGCTCAGAATAGAGCGCAGGGCGCGGCTGCGGGCGAAGGCGATCCGCGGACGTGCCCGAGGGCTTTCGCCGACTCCGCCTTTGCGTGGGGAACACGGTCCCCGAGAACGTGGCATAATCCTGCAGTACATGATCAAAGTGTCTTTCCCTGTGCTAGAGTACTGAGGGTTGCACCTCCTGAGTGGATGATGACCATGGCACGCGGAGTGTCTCTCGCCGCTGCAACGGTGGGCACATTGTCGCCGATACGGTGCGGCCATCGCTTCTCCTCGTCCTGTCCGGATACACACATCTTGGCCCCCTGCTGTCACGAGTCGCTGACGCATGACCGTCGCGCGCGACCCACGAAAGGCGCGCACCAGGTGCTGCCTTCACGGCCTCACGGCCGGTCTATGTGAGATAGTCTCATCATCCTGCAGCCACAGACCATGGGTCCGCATCCTGTATGGAGAGCAGTAACGAGCTGGCGCCACAGGTCGCGCAGGTGCGCGTCGGGTGAGCTGCGCGGCCACTACACTGTACTACGGTAAATCACATGCACCGTAGTAAACACGGGTATGTGTGCTGAGGTGTGTGCGATATGGTGCGAGTGTGGACTCACAAAGTCGCCATGGAGGAGCCGCGTCAAGAAGTGGGGCGTGGCGAGTGGTTGCTCACGCAAGATACGATACTCTATGTCGCCTTCGTGTCCATGCAGACAGTCACTTTAGTTTTGCGTCCGATTTGACTCCCCCGAAAGATGGCTCGCGGCAGACAGTAGAGGCCTGGTTGCTCGGTGCGCCCCCTGAACCATGTGCTTGGGGGCATCATGGTCTCACCAGCTCGAGTTCTGTTCCCATCCTGGACGAATATGCACATGACACCGATTAGTTCCTGGCCGAATGTTGAGTCCATGATCGGTCAAGCATCTCACCGTAGAGGTTGCTGGCCAAGTCCAGGTCGACGAAAACCTGTTTAGCAGACGTGCCGCCGTGCTCTCTATCTGTACGTATCTCTGTCCTTCAGACAGAGAGTCGAGGGTTTCGGGGCTTGCAACGGAGATCTGCGGTACCTTATGGCCGCACCTCCTCAAATCCAGGAGGTCAGAGCTGGATACCGAGACGTTCCTGAGCATCCGCACCGAGTGCCGCGCGCCACGTTGCCCAAGGCGGCGAGTCATGGATCCTGATCCCTCATGGGGGCATGGCCTGATGGTCGGACCATCTGAGCACTAGTATAATAAGTTACTCCCCACACGTCCGCTAGTGATTCCGCGCCGCACATGGTCTCGCCGGGGACATTGACCTAGGCGACATACCGGTACCGGTAATACCATGAATTCGTGCATTCAGTACATATCAGCGCACCACACGGTCCACCTTCTGGGGCAAGTACGCACGCACAGTTTTGTACATGTACTCGTCAATTAGGCACGACCGCAATAAAGTAAACACATTGAAGAAGGGGGCTCGTTTCCCCCCCCCCCACCATCTTTCCCGTTGGGAGCGCTGGGTGAGCTTGTTGTTGTAGCCTGTTGCGCACGACGATGCGACGCGACGCCACATCGAACGACCGCTTGCGCTCTGTTGTGTGGGATTCAGTTCCTCCCATCGCGCTCTCTTTTCTCATGCCGCTTGCATCCCGCACGGGCAGACCAAAAATGGGATCACAGCATTTCGTTCAGCGCGTCCACGCACCCACACACAAAATGTCGCGACGGAGCGCGATCACGCGAGGATGCTTTTCACAGATCCGAGTGCCGGTGTAGAGGCCGCGACGGTCTTGAGAGCGACCGTGTCAGCATGGCCGGCTCGCTCTCGGTGCGGAACATGGAACGTTGGCTCTGCGCTAGGAGATCCACCCGGGACCGCGACGAAGATACGGTCGAGCCGGAGTCGACGCCTGAGCCCGACATAGAGAGGTGGTCCGACGAGGATGTGGGCGAGATCGAGAAGTTGGTCTCGCGAGCCATCCGAACTGCAGCAACATCAAGGGAGAGGTTAGTGTGTCTGCTCTTCCCATCGACCCACGCGAGACACTTCAAGATAGTAGACGACGTACGCGAACGGAAACTCATATGGTGTAGGCGGCGCGTGTTGAGGCCGCCGCCGTTCTTCTCGTAGATCGAGTCGAGGCCACCCTTGAAGGCAATGTCGCCGCGCTGCTCGCCGTCGGCAATCTGGTGGTCCACGCAGTACACACAGATCTGCTTGATCTTCTTGCGTTCGTCGGCCTTGTAGTACACGACCTCGCAGCAGTTCTTGCATAGTGGCTACAAAATATCCAGATACAAAGTCAGTATCATCGCCCCCAATGCCTCAATACACCCCACAGCGATCGTACCGCTTTGCACTCGCGGCACTTGCGGGTCGCGGTCCACTTGGAGAGCTGGTCGCCGCAGCCGCGACACACTTTGCCCTTGATGTGGAACTCGATGAGTTTGACTTCCGGGTCGTCCTCGTCGGTCATGACGCGCGAGAGCCGGATGAGGTGCTCGACGTTGGTCGCGCTCTGGGCCTTGCGGAGCGCGACCATCTTGGACAGCCACGCCGGCATGCCACGCGTGTCGACGTCAAAGACCGTGACCACGTCCAGCACGCCCGGCTCGTCCGTCTCGGTGTAGATCGACCCGGAACAGTACAGATGGGCGCGCACGATGCCGTGCGCGTTGTCCAGCGGCGGGCAGCTGCGGTGCTCGATCGAGTGCGCGCACTTGGCCCAGCCGCGGCGCCCGTTGGCGTCCACGAACGCGTCCATGTACTCGACGTACACTACGTCGCGCTTGCGGACCATCTTGGACGGCGCGTCCCAGAGCGACCACCGCAGCGCCGCGGAGCGCATCGGGTGCTTGTTCGAGGGCGCGAGCAGCGCGTAGATCTGCTGCGACTGCGCGAAGCCCGTGGCGAAGTGCGTGTGCTCGCTGAAGAAGATGTCCTTGACCTCGGGCAGCGTCGCCTGGATGCGCGCCGTGGAGAACACAGTCGCGCGCGTGGTCTTGCCGATGGTCGTGACCTTGGCGCCGAGGGCGTTGTTGCGCCGCGCGAGCCCGACCACGTCGTGAAGCATCTCGAACTGCTCCTGCCCGAAGCGGATGAGCTCGTCGCGCTCGCTCGCGTAGAGCGTGTCGGGCGTGAAGCGGATCTTCTCGTCGACGGCGTCCTTGGTCATCGTGGCCGAGAGGAAAAGAAAAAAACTGGGGGAGCACGAGGTTTTTGTTCCTTTTGTTTCTGTGGGCGGTCAACGCTCCTCACGAGTGGAGATCAATCTGCGCTCAACTGACTGCCACCACCTGTGGAGACCTGCAAACGTGACGCGGCTTGTTCGTTCTTTCGGGAAGACGTCTGAGTTTTGGGCAGAGAAAAGCTATCTGTCGAGTGGGAGGGTGGAAGCGGCAGTGAAGCTCTGCTGGAAGCAGGCAAGGCGGCGGCTCTGTCTTTCGTTCCTGCTTGCGCCGGATGGATGGGAGGGAGCGGAAACGCCGCGCGCCGCTGGGGAGGGGGCGCAACAAACGCGAGCCTTCTCTTCTTTCCTTTCTCGCACGCAGGAGAAGGCGCCGCTTTGACTCTTTGACTGTGACGAAGCTGCGCGACGGAGACCCCTCTCGCTTTTCGTTCTCCGCTCGCGCCATCGGATGCCGCCGCACGCACCCACAACCACGCCAGAACAAAAAACGCAAGAACAAAATAACCCAGCGCTGGTCCAGAAAACAAAGAGGCGAGTATGTACCGCTCTTCTGAAGAGATGGCTTTTTCTGTTCCTTCTATTTTTCAGGGCATTTTGTTCGATCTTTTCACACCAAGTGACGTGAAGAAGGACCGCCCAACTGCAATTTGGCCGCTGCCGGCAGACAGGCGCGTGTGAGCAAGCAGCCGTTTCACAGGGTTGTTGTGACCGTTGAGAACTGACCGAGGTTTTGCCACCCGAGAACCAAGAGAGAAGAAGCGCAGAACGAAGCGTGGTGTTATTTTCGCGCTTTTTCCAGATCCAGCAGAATTGCGTCACCCGCAGGCCACCACGCACTCCAAGAAACGTGCCAACACGACGGTCGTAGCTCGCTTCGTCGCGTATTTACCTGTCGTTCGGATACACGTCAGCCAACCTTTGCGCTTCAGCACCATTTTGCGCTTGTTTTCTCACCTGAATTTGGTGGGCTCATCAAAAGCTTCGACGCGATAAGATGTTAGATACCGTATCGATGGTGGAACTCCAAGTGATCGCCGTCAACTCGTTTGTACGATCAGCGCCAAGACGCATTTGCGGTCAAACTTGCAGCCGAACTTCCAAACAGAACTGATCAAGAGAGAAGCGAGGAACCGGCATTCTGCGTTCTCGATGGGTCCAGCTTTACTGTACTAAACTGCTGCAAGTGTTCCAAACAAGCGCGGCATCACGTGCCATACCCCTGCACGGTACCACGGTAGATGGTGAAGGGTTGACAGTCAAAAAGGAAGCACCCGAGCACAAAACCTACGGTAGACAGGGTCTCCTCAACGTGCCTGAAGCAAGCAGTCTTCGCTGCAAGGTTTGCTGGGTCAGATCTGGTGGAGTTTGCCATAAAGACATCATTGCTGAGTGGTGTGTTCATCATCCACCATGACCTTGGTGGCAGGACTTTTGACAAAAGTGGGGGCTTTTTAGAACTGCTTGCCTGAAGTGGGCAAAAACTGACAAAAGTGGGGGCGGTTTCACTGGCAGTGGGGGCTCGTCCGAAAAAACAGAAAAGCCCCCACAACTGTCAGTTTCCTCAAGTCCCACCATCCCACAAGTGACCAACGCTCCCGCCCACGATGACGGATTTTGTCTGCAAGAAGTGCAAGAAGGTCTTGCACAGCAAGCGGAACCTCCAGCAGCACGAGGGCCGCCGCGTCTGCCGCGAGACGCGAAACCCCCGTCTCCGTGAGGCCCGCCTCAAGCTCGCCAAGGCGAAGGCGCGCAAGCTCGACGCTGCGCGCAAGCGCAAGAAGTACGTTTCTGTCTACCCGCTGTGTGACATATGCACGGAGCCGGAGCGCAAAACGATCGCCTCGGCGAACTGCGCGCACACGATGCACACGCCGTGCTTCTACAAGCACTGGGATGCTTGGCTCACCCCATCGCCCGAAAGCGACTACGGACGGAACGAGGGCAACCCGCCCTGCCCGTTCTGCCGGGAGACGTTCGTTCCTGTCATTTAGATAGGTTAACTAACATGATAACACGACAAGAGGATTGAAACATAACCGGTTTGTTGCAGAAATGGTTAGGTTGGTAACCAACATAGAAACGTGATTTTTAAGTAACTAAATCAGGATCGGGAAAACCATTTTTATATTTTTTCTGTTTTAGGCCATTACACGCAGAGAATGCAGTGCCGGACATGCAAGAGAAAGATGCAAGATGGATCAACAAGAGAGGGGACGCACCTCGTACAGAGTCGGACGGATGGCGTTATGGCTCTTGTCGGAAACTGGGGGAGATTTTGTTCGCAAGTGCCGGAGTTTTTGCGCGATACTGCCGGAGTTTTTGTGCAAAATCACCGGAGGTTTGCTCAAGACTGCCGGAGATTTGCGCAAGACTGTCGGAGGTTTGCGCGAAACTCAAGGAGTTTGTGCAAAACTGCAAGAGATCCACCACGCACGCGAACTATCACTTGGCCCGTACCTTCTAGTTCTCGGCGCAGGTTCTGCGATCGTGACCGGTTTGTTGACACACGCTGCATAGACGCGCTTTCTTGTTGCTTGCAGCTTGTCCTGCCTCCCCCACACTCGGTATGCGCTTGGTCTTTGCCGCACCACGACTCGTCTTCGTTCGTACAGGCGGCTTCGCCTGGCGCTCTTCAATGTTCTCGTCCAGAACAACTTCCACACCCCCTGCGCCAGATCCATAGCCCGCCAGGTAAGCTTCTACGCAGTAGCAGGGATCACACGCGTCGTAGAGATCGGACATCTTCCCAAACTTCTCGAGGGCAGCGATAAAGTGCTTGCACGGGAGTCCATACTGGGCCATGTATGTGCACGTGCAGGTTTTTTTCTCGATGTCGACGCGCCTTTGGACGCCCATCCCGGTCTTTGGCCTCACAAACGCGACAGTGGCTGTACTCTTGAGAACCGAAAAAAGTCCGGACGCCTTGCTTTGCGCGTCGATTTCGTCTTGGGCGTAAGCAGTTACAAGCGAACCTTGTGACAACCATTTCTCCCCGAGTTCTTGGCTTGCTGACGCATTCTCCATGAACAGGTCCATGTAGTGTTGAAAAAACTGAAACGGGAATTTGAAACGCACGGGAATCGCTGCGCCGTTGGCTGATTCGACAAAGTTTGTCGTGCGCCACCCGTACATCTTCACTCCTCGGATTTGTTCCGGGTACATAGCCCAGCGAGCAGGGTCGATCTTAGCGATGTACTCGGAGATCTGTGGGTGCGTGATCTGCAGCCTGAATAGATGCGCCTTGTACTCTTCCTGCGTTTCGGCACCTTGGATCGCATACACCACGTCCTTGAGATCCTTTGGGGTGGAAAATGTGCCAACAATGTTGCCAACAATGTGACGCGTACAGTACCGGGACACGATGTTGCCTTCAAAGTCTTCGATCGCGGAGAACAGAGCACGCCCCCGGTCGGAGAAAAGAGGCACACCGTCAAACTTCACACCCGCTTCTTTGCACTGCCTGAGGAACCACTTGCAGTTGGGGCCGTCTTCTGACGGACATAGAGCGACGGCAAGAATCACGTTGCTGTTGTCGCCGTCTCTGCCCACCAGAACGAGCATGGTTTCGCGATACTCGTCGTGCTTCATGAACGTTCCGTCGATGCCCAAGATCGCCTGTCCGTGCGTCTGGTGGCGCTCAATAAAAGGGTGCGACAGAAAGGCACGCACGAAGCGCCCTTCTGCGTCTTCTTCGTAGTCGTAGCGACTTGAGGGGTTGAGCTCGCAGAACTTGTGCAGCAACGACTGCACCTTCTTGAAATCGTTGATCCGATCTTCTTTCAGCTGCACAACGATCTTGTCTCTGGCACGGTATGCCATGCGCGTGCTGAAGTTTATCGCTCCGCTTGTCTCCACTTGCTTTTGCAGAACCTTCGCTGGCGTTTTCTGGTTCGCAAGGACAGCGTTACGGGCAACTTCACTCTCAGCGACCTGCCGTTGCGTTGGGCGCTTGGAGCCGGTACAGCCGTGGTGCTCGGCATTGACAGAGCTGATGAAAAAGCCATGGACATCCTTCTTGCGGGACTGTACAACACGGACTTCAAAAGAGCAAGACCGCTTGCTCGAGCATCGAAAGGCGAAGTAGCGTCCGCCACTTTTCCCCTTCGCAAGAACGGCGCGTTTTCCTTGATGCAACGCGAAGTCCTGCACAAAGTTCTTACACTCGCTGCGGGTGGCGAAGTGCTGCCCCTCGTAGAGCCGCATATCCTTTGCTTCGCTGACAACGACCATCGCAGCGCTGGGCGTCGCGCCCGAAACGGTGCCCATGCTTGTCATCCGAGTCCAACTCCTGTCTTGACGTCTCACAGGGCGTGGAATGGCGCTTCTGCCGCCTCTGCCACCGGTGTTTATAGCGACAAAGGCCGTGTACCGTGTCAAAGGTACCATGCTCCACATTTCCGGTACATCCTGTGCACCCACTTGTGTCAGTTCCCATTCACTGATTTGAACACCCCGCCCCGCCCCCACTTTTGTCAGTTTTTGCCCACTTCAGGCAAGCAGTTCTAAAAAGCCCCCACTTTTGTCAAAAGTCCTTGGTGGCAAGATAATCAGTGGAGACTTGGCAGGGGGCAGCATGCGCGAGTTTCTTTTTGCAAGTTTTTGTGGCA
This sequence comes from Pythium rhizo-oryzae, assembly GCA_027475725.1. Classification (NCBI taxonomy): domain Eukaryota; phylum Oomycota; class Peronosporomycetes; order Pythiales; family Pythiaceae; genus Pythium; species Pythium rhizo-oryzae. The sequence goes on along the minus strand of JAMFLL010001325.1, from coordinate 7,952 downwards.
CACTGAACTCTGGTGATGCTGTGACATGGCACCTCCCACATGGCGCACATAAATCTCGGGGTTGTGTCATGACCCAGAGCGTGGATGCCTCCCCGAATCTTCTCCTTCGTTCCTGTCGCTGGTTGTTTAGGGTCGGCTGATAGATCCGTTTTACTCCCTTGAAAGCTTGCTTACCCAGCTTTCGAATACGCTATTCAAGTCACCTAGAGTACATAACGAGGTTGTCGTCATTAAAAAAAAAAAGCAAAGATCAAAGGCCCTCGTGCTCGGTTCCAAAACGAGGCACTTGGGCATGTTCATTTCCCTGATTCTCGATCGTCAGGAGATGGCTGAACACGAGGAGTGGAGTCCAGCATGGTCGGAACGGTATCCGAAGGGGAAGAACGAGATCTGTCCAGCGATCAGCGCCGCGGACGAAACAATTCAAGGTGCGCAAAAGAGAGCAACCCACCGCAGTGGACAGCCACTGTGGACTCAGGGATGCACAGAGGCAGCGTGGCTTGCCACTAGCCACCAGGGAAACGAGAGGTGCTTCCCATGACGCTCACTGGCGCTTTCTCTGCCTTTGCGTTGTGTTCTTTTTCCTCTATTTCACGAAAACCCAATACATAAAACAACTCGACTGTCGCCATCTAGACTTTGAATGCACTGAGGTAGGAGAGGTCGCACGGGTTCTCGCGGGTGTACACAATGGCCTTCTCCTTGCGGATCGGCGTCGGCTCGTCTTCCGAGTGGCGCAGGTGCTGATGGTGCAGCCGCTGGTGACGAGGAAGCGACGGCGTCGGGGCCGCTGGCACGCCGTGGCCGTGGTCGTGCGGCGAGTCAATGTGATGGCGGCGGGATGAGACGCGGCGCTGGCGCACCGGGCGCTCGTTGTGGTTGGCGGAGGAAGAAGGCGGATACGACGACGAAGACGACACAGACGCGGCCGGGCGCGTCTGTGTGGACGTCGGCGCCGCTCCCGATGGAGGCGCCGGCGGTACAGACTGATGCGCGGCGCGGGCCGCGGCCGCGGGGGCCTCATGTTTGCGCAACGCGAAATCGATCCCGTCAAGCCCAAAGTCGACGAGTTTGGGTGGCAGGCGGATGGCCGAGCCGGGCGCCGACATGCAGCGGTCGAGGCGAGGCTTGGCCCCGTACGCAGCAGCATGATGGAAGCGGCTCGCCGAGTCGACGGAAGATGGTGTACTCGTATTAGAGTCGGCAACTGTAGAGGAGACAAGGGATAAATCGAATCGTGAGTATACGCTGGGAGGAAATCCGTTCATGACGGCCACTCGCACGCACCTCCTCGGCTCTCGGTCTCATCCGTGGCGGACGAGCTCTCGTCATCGTCCATGAGCGACGTGATCTTGGTGCCGTGTGACTCGGCGCACAGCATGCACGAGTTGCAGTGAGCCTCACCGTCGAATAGATAGTTCTTGGACACGATTTCCACACAGCGCTTGCACACATACTGCGGGAAGCGGGAACAACACGCGTAAGCCCATGAACACAGGGGGGACCATACACTTTCCCATCTTGTGGGATGGCCAGGCCTCCGTTCGCACTAGCACAACGTACCGATTTACAAAAGAGACACTTGGTTTTGCTGGTCCACTTGGGCATGGGGTTGGAGCACGCGCCGCAGCGCTTCTCCTCGACGAGCTGCTGCTTGAGCTTCTTGACGTTGGTCTTCTCGGCGTACGCCGACATGCGCGCGACCTTGACGTAGTGGTTGATGAGCGCGGCGTTGTTCTTGCCGCGCTGCTTCATGACGACGGGCAGCAGAAACGCCGGGATGGAGGTGGTGTCCAGTGAATAATAAAACGTCGTCTCGAGCACGCCCTTTTCACGGCTCTCAATAAACACCACACCCGAGTAGAACAGTCGCCCGCGGTTGATGCCGCGAGAGGTCGAGTTGTCCGGGCACATAGGATGCTCAATCGAGTGCGAACACTTGGCCCACCCGCGGCGCCCGTAGACGTCCACAAACGGCTTCATGGTCTCGAGGTAGAAGAAGTCCTGCGAGCGCACGAGCCGGCTGGGCGTCTTGTAGTAGGACCAGCGGAAGCCGATGTACTCCATCGGGTGCTGCGGCGTCGGCGAGTGGAAGACCGCGAGCGCCCGCGACTCGGTGAAGTCGAGCACCATCTTCTTCTCGTCGCTCACGTAGAGGTCGGCGATCTCGTCCAGCGACGCGTAGACCTTGCGCTTGTCGATGAGCGTCACGCGGTTGGTCTCGGTCGAGGCGTCCATGCCCTTGACGCCGATGCGGTCGATCGTCTGGACGCGCTGCATGAACTCGGCGAACATCGCGTGGCCCGCGCGGACCCAGTGGTCGCGCTCGTCCTGCTCGATCATCGTTGGTGTCGTGCGGACGCAAGAAGTGAGAATGCGAGCGGGAGACAGCGGCGGCGGAGAACAAAATACTGTAAACCGGAACAAAGACACTGGCGCGCGCTGTCTGGGGGCGGACGCGGGTTTTTTGTTCTGCTGTTTGTGTCGAGTCGACCGGGCGCTGTGCGCGTTCTCGATTGCTGAGTGCGGGTGGCGTCAACGATTCTCCACGCGCGAATCGGGGAGTGCAGGTGGGGGAATCCAGCAATCGCCGCCGTCGCTGAGGTGCTGTCTCTCTGGCTTGGACTGGAAAGCGATTTGGCGGAGCGGCCCGATGGGGGATCCGCTCCTTTGGCAGAACGGTTCTGCGTGTGATTGGCGCGACTCGCGAGCGCGTGTCAAACCCGCTGAGTTGGACCGGGAGCCCTGCCTTCCTGGGTCCGCTCGGCTCCCTCCCTCTCTCTGGCTTGCGTCTGACGGTGGGATCGCAGAACAAGGGCCAAAGCGCGAGGGAAAGACCAGGAGCACCCGTGTGCAGGGAGATGCGCCGGGCGGCGTCACCGAGACCGTCAGATTCTGAATCCCCACAGGCGAAGAGAGCGCCAGGCGGCAGTTGCTCACCGGCGGCCGGATCAGCCGGCGGCCTGTTGTTGGACAGACGCCGGACTTCCAGAGAAGTGGCGGGCCGCATCATGCGGCCCGCATGCACGCAACCCCCAGACGCTGGGCGGAACAGGGTGCGGCTGGGAAAAGTGGGCCCACAAGATCCACGCGTGTCAGTCGTACCTGTCCCAGCACGACCAGAACTTCTTCTAGTATCCAAACGAGGTAGGATGGCCACGAGAACGTGAGCATTCTAGGGCACCATAAATGTTTCTTGATATCGTCTTTTGAAATAGAATTCTAGAACATGTCGTATTCTGAATACTTGAGCCTCATTTGAGAGGTCTCGCAGACGCACCATCTGGTTGAGACCGTGGCCGACATCCATTTCGTTTTGAGATCAGCGAGCGCGGCCAACATGGCGCCGTGGGAGATACGACCATGAGGGCGACAGCGCCAACCACGCCCGATCCAGCAGGACGAAACAAGAGGCAGAGAAGTGCAGAGCCACGAATGTAGAAGTGCTCGGGCGCGTCACGAGGCTCTGGCGCGTATCCTCGCGACGCCTCAGTCGTGCCTCGGGTGCATGTGCTGCTGCTGGTGGCTGTTGAGAAGGGGAGCCACAAAAGCCCCACACACGCAGCTTGAGAATCACAGACATATTAGCCCTCGAAAAATGCCGACACTTTGGTCATCCCAGAGGGTAGGATATGAGCGACTCCTCCAAGGTGTGTTCGTGCGTGCATGAGCAGCCGTGAACCAGGAACAAAAAAGCCAAAGCGAAAAGAACAAAGAATCGAATCACTCTCGTTACGTCGTGGCGTCGTCCTTCTTCGAGATTTGCGTTTTTTGGGTTGGCAGCTTCTGCCGTGGAGTCTCGTGGTACAGTGATTCACAAGGATATGCACATGGGTGCGGGTGGGACGAATGCCTCGTCTGAAGGAATATAAAGGTTTTGTGGGCTTTTCTTCTCCACAAGGTAATGATACAAATGAATTATCACCCTTCGAGTTACTCTGTTCTGAGCGAAGCGCACAATTCTACCACACCAGAAATCACACGAGTGAGTGCACGACAGACGAGGCACGAGGGAATGCATAAAGTCTCACTCGATGCATATCCTTGTGAAACACTGTACACTGCACATGACCTGGAGGGTCACCGCGGAGATCAAGAACGAAATCATTCTCCGGCCACAGTTGAGATCGGCGGAGTGGCGATGGCGCATGCCGTGGGAAGTGGGACTGGTCTGAACAACTCGACCAGACAGTCGCTTTCAGCGCCGCGCCCCATGCCGTTGCACTCGCCGCTGCATGTGCATGGCTGCCGTCCAGAGTTCAGAACAGTTCCTACTGTACACGCACGCCTCGGTCGCTGAGCCTGGTTTCCGAGAGTGCTGCGCACTAACCATTCCATCGCTGGTGGATGCATGGTCAGCTCAGGATCCCCTGCTCCGACCTCACGATAGCGGTCCCTGCTCGTGCTGTGGATTGTCCAACGCGGGAGGGCCCCATTAGTCACCGAGTTGACACCCAAGACCACTCGCTTCCCGCGGAGCGCAACAGTCCCACATCCTTCGTGACCATGAAGGCTCGCACAGCCTATGCCCAGGTTGCGCGCGGGCCCCGATAAATTAGTATCCAGCCCCACTGCAGCGACTTTACCGGGTTAAGAAGAGCACAGCCGGCTCCCATCGCACGCTCATGACGTATGCAGCCGCGACACCCTATCGTACACGTGCAGCTGAGGGCGGCTCCTGCCGAGCCTCCTGATAGAGAACTCATTCCGCTCCGCTCTACGGTACCATATATATATAGGTATGGCGCACTGCAATCCTTCTGGAAGAATAAAACGCGACTTCCATCTCCCCCTGAAGTTTGAGCTCCTCCGAAGCGGAGAACATTTTTGTTGTTGGCTGTTTCCGCATGCTGTCTTCCTCCCGTGCTCCCACAGCACTGCCATAATGGGAGTGGCATGGAGGCTCCGCCACGTGAGCGCTGTGGGTCGGCGTGGCACCACACGGGAGCCGCGTGATGAACCGCTGGCGGATACCTCACCGCCATCCTGTATCCATGTCTTCCCAGCCGACGCAGATACTTCAACCTGGACATCCTTTTACAGAAACAAGTGCCTTCTGCCCAGCAATCACCGATCTGCAGAACGATACCCGAGAATGTTCTGCGGATGGCTGCGTGCGTATGTATGTCTATTTTGTGGCGCGCGAAATGGCGTTTAGATACGGTGGTTCTTATACGAGGAGCTACGGGGGGGCGGGGGGAGACGGAGGAGCTCACTTGAGCTGCAGCGTGCGGATGAGCTGGTACTGCTCCTGGATGCGCTCCTTGATGCGGTCCACCTCGCTCGTGTCCTCGGTCGACGCGGCCTCGCTGTGGAGCTGCGTGAGCAGCCCGATCTCCGCGTACAGGCTGCGCGGGGTCACGAACTCGTGCGCCGCCTTGCGGGCCGCCGCCGGCGCCTGCTTGATCACGTGGTCTTCCTGCTCGGGCTCCTCGCTGCGGGACGACCGCTTGGACTCGCCCGACGACGAGAGCTGGAGGTCCTCGTCCTCTTCCTCCTGGAGGCTCAGCTTCAGCGCACCCGAGGGCAGCTCCATCGACGGCTTGAATGTCAAGTCCTCCGACATACCGCGCATTGAGCTCTCGCTGGGCTTGCCGAGCAGGTGCTTCTTGCCAAACTGCGGCGAGCTCTTGTTGCTGGTTGAGCTCGCGTCGCTCGTGTTCCGCGCGAGAGTCGGCGGCATGGGCAATGACGACTGGTATGGCTGCGAGGCCGCACTGGCACCACTGCTGCTGCGCCCGTAGATGCCCCGCGTGCGCACATCTGAGAGCGGTCCAGAGAGCGACGGCGAGCGGCTCATCGCAACCTCACCGATGCGCTGGATGCCCACGAACGATGGAGAGGACGCGGCTGTGCGGTCCGTGCCGCTCGACTCGCGGTTGTCGTCCTGGATGCTCAGCGCCTTCTTGCGGAGCGCCTCGATAGTGTGCTTGCGGCGGCTGCGGTACTCTTCCATGAGCGCCGACGACCGCCACACGTCCTCTTCCACGGTCTCGGGCTGCAGGCTCGGGCGCGTGATCTCGAGGTTCGACACACGCGTGCCCGTGTAAGCGAGTGCCTTCTCATTCAGCTCGGCCATGCGTCGGCGATGATCCTCGGCCTTGTCCTCGATGTCGTTCGTGCTACGGAGCTGGTGCTCCTCGCTCTGAGACTGCAACTGGATCGTGCGCGAGCGGTTCTTGCGCACCTGCTGCAGGATCAGAGACGACGGCCGCGAGAACAGTGAGTTGGTGTTGACGGAAGTGGACGTAGCGTTACCGTCGAATGTCGAGTTGGTCGATAGCGACGTCGACGGCAGCAGATCGTCGAGCACGACGGGCTCATTGCTGGCGCGAGGCAAGTGGCTCTTGTCGTCGGGCGTAGGCGGTGTGTTCTGCGGCTGCTTGTTCGCAAAGCTGACACGCGAACTCGCGGGCGTCTCGTGCTCGAACCCGCGCAGGTAGCGCAGATTGTGGGCGCGCAGCGTCGACGGGTTGAGCTGGTTCCCGGAAGAGGACTTCTGGATTGTCGTCTGCGCGCGCGGTCGAGACGGATCATTCGTGGCATTGCCGTTGTTGCGCTTGGAGAGCGGCAGATCAATGAGTCCGTCCAGGAACTCGAAGCTTGACTTGGAACCGCCCGGGCTGGTCGTATGCCGCTGCTGGAGTTGCTCCTTGCGCTCGAGCTCGGCACTCGCGGTCTCAGGCTTCAGTGCCTCCGCAGACGTGGGCTGGTACTTCTTGGAGACACGCGAGTTGACGTGGCTGACTTGGTTGTCCTCAGGCTCCTCCATGAGGATCGGTGTGTCATCCGGAACGCTGTTGAGCACGTGGTGGTGGCGCATCGAGTACCGCGACGTAGGTGCCGGTGGCGCTGGATCCGGGCGCCCGAAGTAGCTATCGCGGCTCATGATCGAGTTGCTCACGGAGCCGATGTTGAACACGGACTCTTCAGTGGGGCGCGACCAGTAGTTGTCGCTGCTGCGCACACTCGAGGCGTCGTCGCGGTCGTCCTCACCGCCGAGGTAATCTACACCAATCTCGTCGATCTGGAGCGGCGCGATGGACGCCATCGACGACCGTGTGAAACGCTCGGGCGCAAACACGCTGTGCGAGCTCTGCTCTTCGAGCTCAGCGAACGTGTACCGTCCCTCGCCATCGTCGTCGTCGTCGTGCTCCTCGTCATCTTCTTCCTTGACGCGGCGCATCGTGCGCTTGGGCGTCAGCATGGGCACCGACGACTTGTGCTCAAAGTGGCTCTGCTCGGTCCATGGCAGGTTCTCGTTCGGCGCGGTCCAGGAGCCGGTCGTCGGTGCCGTGCTGTAGCATTTGACGCAAATGCGGGTCTTGGCGTGCTGGCCGTTCGAGCCGCCGCCCTCGTAGTCCACGAGCGGCGCGCACGACTGGCACACGACCTCGCCGCAGACGCGACACCGCGTCTTGCGCAGAAACAACCAGAAGCGGCGTGAGCAGTTGACGCACGTCGAGCGCAGGTGCTTGGGCATGAGGTCCTTGTCCTGAAGCAGCGTACGGTGGGCCATGCGTGCGACCTGGATCTCGCGGCTGATGTGGATGAGCTCGCGCAGCCGCCGCTTAAGCGCCGAGTTCAGCATGAAATGCGGCACACGGCCGTGGCCCTTGAAGTTGATCTGGAGGCTGTACATGACGTCCATGTACCCGGGGCGCTCGGCCTCGACAAACACAAAGCCCGAGTGGTACACGCTGCCGCGCACGAAGCCCGGGACCTCTGGGCAGCTCGGGATCTTGATCGAGTGCATGCTGAGCACCCAGCCGCGGCGGCCGGACGCGTGGCGGAACGTGTCCTGGCACTCCAAGTAGCAAAAGTCGCGCGGCCGCGTCATGGCCGCCGGGCCTTCGTACGCGTGGTACTTGACCGACACGCGGTGGAACGGGTTCACCGTGTTGCCCCACACGAGCGAGTAGAGCACGGCGCAGTCCAGCACGTCCTCGGCC
>JAMFLL010001324.1:0-17393 GCA_027475725.1 Pythium rhizo-oryzae | reverse complement strand
CCACGAAGAGAATGCCACATCGAATCGCAGTCGGTAACTGGACCCGTACCCAAGACACGATGAGCCGCCGCCGATGCGAGATGTATTCGCTGACGGGCTATTGCCTGCGTCGCGAGCGGTGCCCGCTCGTCCACCGCCGCTCGACATCCACGGGCGTTTTTGACCAAATCCGGGCGTCCATCGGCGAGCACGCGTCGTCCAAGCTGTTTCGCACGCGCCACGACGCCATGCGAGCCAACATCCAGCGCATCGACGAGGCCGCCAACGCGCTCGATCTCGTGGTCGTGATGGACTGCACCGGGTCGATGCAGCCGTGGATCGACGCTGCCAGGACCTCGATCCTGGGCATCATCGACAGCGTCAAGACGACGCACTGCCACGCGACCGTGCGCGTGGGCTTTGTCGCGTACCGGGATTTCTGCGATGGCATCTTGCGTATTGAATCGCACGCGCTCACGGAAGACATAGCAAGCGTGCGCGCGTTCGTTGCTCGTCTTCGCGCGTTCGGTGGCGGCGATGGACCCGAGGACATTCCCGGCGGGCTCGACGCTGCGCTCAAGATGGATTTCACGGCGGCGGCCAGGCGCATGATCCTCGTCGCGGACGCGCCGTGCCACGGCTCCGATTTTCACGATATGAACGACTATCCGTCCAGCGTGGAAAAGGCCGCGGCTGGGCCCGACATTCGCGCGCAGATGCGCACGCTCGCGCGCCGCGGCATCGACTTCACGTTTATCGAGATTGAGCCCAACGCAACGGCCAAGATGGCCGCGATTCTTCAACAAGAATATCAGAAGGCGGTGGCGGTGGACGGACTGGAGCGCGAGTTTTGCAAGGTGTCGCTGTCGCAAAGCGGCGACGCGGTGCGGTTTGGCCCCGTGGTGGCGTCGGCCGCGAGCTCGTCGCTGTCGGCGAGCAAGATGCGCAGCGTTGTCGCAAGCGCGGAGGAGATGTGTGGCGTGTCGAGCTACGCGCACTATGGACCCAGTGGCCAAAAGTCGACGACGCTGGGCGTCATCTCGGAAGACGCGTGTGAAGCCGACGACTTTGTCGAGATCGCGCCCATGTCTCCGCTGGACTGGTCGGCGCTGGACGACGCGGTGGCGATACCGGCGGTGCGCCACTCGTACCACTTCCGCCAGGAGCAGGAGATCAACTGGGCGTCGATCCAGCTCAAGCACTCGACGCAAGCCACGACGATCAAGCTGCTCCCGGCATGCTTTGCGCGCGGCGCGATGCGGTCGGCCCACGCGATGTACGACACTACGATGGGCAAGCGCTTTGTGGCCAAGATTTACTATGGGCGCGCGGCCGAAGACGTGGCACGTGGCAGCGCGTTGACGGGCTGGAGCCTCGAGGACGACGTCAAGACGCAGGTCGTGGCCAAGCGCCTGGCGGTCGAGTTTTCGCTCGTGCCAGCGGTGCCCGACGGCGTCGACTTTATCTGCACGTCGTGGTACGAGATCCAGGACCCCACTGCCTATGGGCTGAGCGCCTCGATGGCGGCGTTCACAGCGGAGCCCTATATCGCCGGCGAGTACAAGAAGTACAACAACAACAATGGCTGGATCTGCGATAGCGGCGACGTGGCGCAGCTCCGCGACACGGCGCAGGCGTTCAGCCATTTCACGTGGCAGCGCACGTACGGCCAGCTCATGGTCGTGGATTTGCAGGGCGTGGGCTGCATCTTTACGGATCCGCAGATCCACTCGGTCGACAAGCACGCGTTTGGCCGCGGCAATCGAGCCGAGGCCGGCATGGCCGCGTTCTTTTGTACGCACCAGTGCAACGACGTGTGCGCTGCGCTTGGGCTAATTGAGTGCACTGGATCGGGGGCAGTGCGGGGTAGTGGTGGTGGCGAGAGTGGGGGACGTGGAGAACGAAGCGTTGAGGACGGCGTGTGGGTCGACACGGCCGCGCGCCATGAAGACAAGACGATGACGTGCAGCTGCGGGCTGTGCGGCGAGATCCTCGGCGTCGCGCGCAGCGCGTTTGTGCGCGCGTACGCAAAAGGACGCGAAGTGCATTGCGACGCGTGCGCAGCGAAAGTTGCGGTGCGCGAGGCGCGCGTGTGCGGCGTCTGTGAGGAGACCATGGAGGTCGCGACCTTTTGGTACGAGATGAAGGGCATGGCCGCGCCGACCACGTGCAAGAAGTGCAAGGCCGTCGCTGCGACGATGGCACGTTAGCTACGCGGGCGGAGCGCAGCACGTCGAGGTAGGGACGAGGTTGGGCTGCGAGTAGTCACGCATGTGGCAATGTCTCTTTCGATTTGATGAATTTGGCGTCCAGAAACGTTCGTGAGAGTGATATCGACGCGGCGGACAAGACAAGTTGGTTGAGGATCAATGGTAAGGGCAGGTTGGCGCGTTCGATAACATTCCCAGAACAAATTACTACATTCTGTCAAGGTCTCCGTTTTGAGGGGCCGCCTCGCGCAGTCGATAACAACCCAGCAACTGCATGTGCACGCGAGTCAGAAGCAACCCATGATAGCAAAAGCTGAGGCGCTTAAAGCTCCGTGATCGTGTCAGAACCCCTGTACGTCTTCATGGCCGCGACGGCCTTGCACTTCTTGCACGTGGTCGGCGGCTTCATGCCCTTCATGTCGTACCAGTAAGCCGAAAACTCCGTGTCGGCCGCGCAGATCGCGCACGACGCCTCCGTGCGGTCGCTCATCTTGGCGGTGCAGTCGCTGCAGTACACTTCGCGCTTCCTCGCGTGCGCCTCGACAAACTGGCTTCGCGGCACCGCGAGAATCTCACCGCACAGCGCGCAGCTGCAGGTCATGGCCTGTTCCTCGAGCGGCGTCGCCTTGCGCTTGACGCCTCGCGCCTTGCGTGGGCTCTTGCGCCGCGTGTCGACGTGGACCACGCAGGGCTCGAGCCGAAGCGCGTCACACACGTGGTTGCACTCGTGCGTGGAAAAGAACGCGACCATGCCCATTTCCGACAGGTTGCCCCTTCCAAACGCACGCTTGTCCATCGAGTGGATCTGCGGGTCCGTGAAGATGACACCCACGCCCTGCAGGTCGACAACCATTAGCTGGCCGTACGTGCGCTGCCACGTGAAGTGACTAAACGCCTGCGCGATGGTCGCCAGCGTGGCCGAGCTCGCCGGCCCGCAGGTCCAGCCGTTGTTGTTGTTGTACTTCTTGTACTCGCCGGCGATGTAGGGCTCGGCCGAGAAGGCTGCCATGGAGGCACTTAGCCCGGCAGCCACCGGGTCCTGAATCTCGTACCACGACGTGAATATAAAGTCAATGCCGTCTAGGGCCTCGGACTGGCAGGAAAACTCGACCGCGAGCCGCTTCGCGACCATCTGCATCTTGACGTCGTTGGCCAGCACACGCTGCGACGACGGCGTCCCGGGCTGACTAGCCGCACCACCAAAGTAGACCTTGGCCACAAACCGCTTGTTGAGCTTGGCATCGTACATCGCGTGCGCCGTGCGCATCGCGCCGCTGGCAAAGCACGAACAGAGCACCTTGATCGAGGTTTCCTGAGTCGAGTGTTTGAGATCCACATGCGACCAATCAACGTCCGCGCCTGGACGGAAGTGGTACGTATGGCGAATCGCTGCGAGCAACGGCTCACTGTCCAGCTCCGACCACTCGAGCGGCTTCGTGGGTGCCTTGGCGACTACATGGTCAGTGGAGCTGTCCTCCGTGATCGCTGGCAGCGTGGCGCGTGGATCGCTCGATGGCCCGTAGTGGTTTACGCTCGACACATTGAGCACCTTACTCGCGCCAACCAGCACGTTGAGCTGTTTGCTCCGCGACAGCGACTCACTGGCGGCCGTGGTCACGGCGTCCGCAAACCGCTCGATCGCCTCCGGCTCTGACAGCGAGATCGTGCGGAACTCATGTCCACGGCTGCTGGCCATAGCTTCGTGCTGATACTCGTATTCCAGGATCTTGGCCATTTTGGACGTCAGCGCGGGCACGATCTCAATAAAGGTCACGTCGACCCCATTGCGCGCCATCTGTTTGCGAATGTCGGGGCTCGCTGCGATCTCTCGACTGAACTTGGGATTGTCAAGCCTTTTGTATTCTCTGTATGGGAGACTGTGGAACTCTTCACCATGACACGGTGCATCGGCGACGAGGATCAATCGCCTCGCTCCCGCTGTGAGCGGCATCTGCAACGCCGCTTCCAAACCGCCGGCCATGTCTTCGGCGATATCCCCGCCGTGCATTGTCGTGAGCTTCTCCACGAACTGGCGCACACCGACAATGTCCTCAGTAAGCGGATGCACCTCGATGCGTTTGTCCTTGGCGCTGAAGTCGCGGTAGGCGACAAACCCGACGCGGACCGTCGCCCCGGCGTGGTGCTTCTTGACGTTGTCGATAATGCTCAGCATCGCCATCTTGGCTTGGGCGATCCACCGATCCATCGAAAGCGTGCAGTCCATGACGATCACGAGATCCAGCGCGTTCGCGTTCGCGTAGTTGACCCTCATTTCCTCTTTCACGCTCTTGGTCTTGCCCTGCATCTCGCGGTGGCGCTGCATGAACATCTCCAAGGCCTCGAGCTCGCGCTTGCGTTGTGCCATGTCGAACTCCAGCGACCGGCGCACGTGCGCGTACGGGCAGCTCCACCCTTTGGCGCAATAACCCGTGAGCATGAACTGCTCGCACGACTTGGGCTGCCCACTCGTGGCACGGTTCATCGTTGAAGCGGGCTTGAGTTGTCGGAGCGTGGGTGGCGTTCCGAGACTGGCAGCCAAAGTCAGCGATTCAACGGGAGCTTGGTGTGGCGTGGGACGAGGACCGGGCACAGGCGGTTCAACCGTCACATCTTGCTGAATCCATTTTTTATATTTTCATCCAATCGTATCAGAATATGCGATCACTGTCATCCGTCAAGCTGACGCATTTCAGGAAATGCAAGATCGTGCGCGCGCCTTCAGCAGTAAGGCGCTGCTGGCGCGAGTCGACGTGGCGGTTGTGGCGTTCGCCGCAAAAGACGAGCTCGCGCATGCGGCCCACAACGTCCGAGACGATCTAGCCGCGGTACAAGACGATCTGGAGAGCGCGATCGCGGTCCGCGGGACGCTGAGGCGAGTGACGCAGCACGACTACCCCTGGACGGTGCCAGACGCTACACTTGACGAGCTTAGCACTCTGATGGGGTTGTTCACAGAACGTCTTCGGGCGTTGGCATGTGTGGATGGTCGTGGGGATGTGGATGAGGATACGGAGAGTGACGACGCGAGCACAGGATCCCCACTGCGACAAGAAGCGTCTACTGACGTTGTGTCACGTCATTCTGTCGAGAAAAGCCTTCCGCCAAGTCTACAGCTTGTTCCAAGCCAGCAAGATATTACCGATGAAATCGATTTCGAGACCAACGAACCCACGGCGGCGTCGTCGAACACCCGCCGCGTGTCGAATGAAAGCGACGAAACGAGTCGGATCGGCTCTCCTCCTCCAGCACTGGCGGCTCCGGTTCAACGTCGTGACCAGCCGATAGAACACCGTCGGAGCTCGCCACTGGAGTATCGTCCCCACCGATCAGGGAGACAGCTCGCTCCACAGCCAGTGCTACCGGTTTATCTGCATTCGTTGGTTCCGGTTCGGTCGGGCAGGAAGGTGTGCCCTCGCTTCCCGACGATGCTGGATTGCGACTTTCCCAAGTGTGAACGCGAGCACACGCTTCCACCGCTCCCGCCACGCATCGTCGCGTGGCTCGAGAACCGACATGGGTCACTCAAGTCGAACCACCCAAGTTTCCAGTAGCGAGGCGCAAAGGGCTGCATTTCCCGACACAGCCGGACTGTACTGTATCGCTCAATTATTTATCAATGGTACACTTGGATGCAGTCTTCTTGATGCAGCTTCACCAGCGTCGTCACCGCGCCGTCGACGTCCTCGCGACTTTCCGCCGAGGAACTGGTGGCGACGAGTAGCCACCATTCTCGGGATCTTACTGTGTGGCGACCATCCAATGAGCCGGATCCTCGAAGACTTCCACGCGCTTGCGCTTCTTGTTGAGCTTCTTCTTGCCCTCAAAGTACTGGTTCTGGTTGCGCTTGTGGTGGAACCAGCCGAGCCCTCGCTGGATCACCTCAAGTCGGCCTTCAAAATCGAACGTTTCGAGCGGCTCGGTGCGCTTCGTGGTGTTGCCCATGGCCTCCAGCAGTGTCTTCGTGTGGCTACATCGCACACAAGCGCACAACCATAGTCAGTCGCTTAAGTTCTTGCGTTCATCCAGCGTCTTAGCACCCTCTACCTCGTGAGAAACTCGCTGCACCCCTTGTACTGCGCGTTGAGCTCGACCAACGCGTTGAAAAGCTGCACCACGCGCGTCGGCCGCGCAAACTCGACGGTCACGTGGACAACAATGTCGACCGCTAGGTACAAGAGCGGGAGTCGTGATTCGCCGGCGCTCGTGAGGTCACGCTGGATGGCTTCGTGCGACAGGTCGCGCTTGAAAACGGCGATGAAGCCGCTCAGCGCGCGCCCAAAGTAGTCTGGCTGGTGGCCGAATGCGAGCGCCGTGAGCAGCGGCCAGGCCAGGTCGATCCCCAGGGGCTTTGCGGTAGGTGGCTTGGGTATGAGGTTGGAGATCAGGAACATGGGCAGCGACTGGTTGTATGGACTAGACGTGTATCAGAGAAAGACATCAGCAAACGAAAGAGCAAACAGCGTCTGGGTGATGCACACGTACTTCTTGAAGATGTCTTTGAGCGCCGGGTGGGTCGCCGTGCGAAGCGGCTCGCGAACACGGATGATCAAGCGCACGACGGCGATCGAACACGGCGTGAACATCATAGCCAGCCCGCCAATGCGGGTCGTCGCCTCGTTGGTCGCGGTGATGAGAGGTCCTTGGAGCAGTGAGCGGCCCGCTGCGACGCGCGCGCGATGGAGCTTTTCCACGATGCGCACGAGCTGCGCAACGTCGGACGCGAGTAGAGTGAGCTGCCGGATGTCGGATCGCAGCTCTTCATCGTCGAAGATGAGCCGAGAACGCGCCAGGCACGCGGCGGCGAACGCGCTTGCGCTTTGCTTGTGAACGGGACTTTGGTCCACGGCGCCAAGCTCGTTGCTAGGCGCCGCATTGGTGGTAGTAGCTGTTGAAGCGGAAGCTGGGGCAGACGAAGCTGCAGGGCGAATAACTGCCACAGAAGAAGAAGAACAAGAAGTGGTGAGCGTGGTGAGCACGGTTGGCTCGGCAGGAGCACCTTTTGTCCCGCGTGGGGGGTTCGGCAGACGCACAGACGTCGTATTCTCATGACTCGTTCTCTCAGTCGTCGAGACCGACGCGAGCGAACTCTGCTCAGTCGTCGCAGGACACGAGAAATCTCTTTCGTTCCTTTCCGTTTCTGTGCGTTTTGTGGAAGCAACACGCTTTTCCTTTCCCTCCCGACCCAGACTATCGGTCGGAGGAGTGTTGGGCTCCGTGATTGTGAACGAACTCTGTTCAGCGGCGCTAGCAATCCATGAGAGATCCCTCTCGTTGCTTCTAGGCGCCGTGCTTTCATCAAGAGTTTCAGTGGGAAACTCGGCACGCTCCCCATCGACAGCGCGTGGCTGCGATGGGCTTCTCATTACCCCCTTCTCTCTGAGGAGGTCTTTGCTTTCCAGACGAGTTGTTTCGTCCTGCGGGATCAACGAGACGACAATGCCAGTCTCTGCTGAACGGATCTCCGCCTCCCCAGCGTCCCAGCCATTGCCACGTGGGCTTGCTGTCCGATGCGACGCGGCCACATCGGCTCGCACGTCGTCCTTTCCTTCCTCCGCGCCCTCGAGACGACGGAGCGGCACCACCTCTTCGTGCCCGCTCTCGTCGTCTTCGGTGGCACTGTCTTCACCCACGGACGCGTCATTCTCCACCGCCACGGCCTCTTCCTCTGCTGCCGCCGTCAGCTCTGCCATGCCGTCGCTTCTTCCTTCGACAACACGCGGGCCATCGACCAGCAACGCCACGAGCGCGTCCAGCGCCACCGCCGCCGTCTCCACGCGCTCCAACGACACCTCGCGGATACCCGGCTCCACACGAAGCGACTCACCGCGCAGCGACTCCACAGTCGCGACCGCCGCCGCCATCGCGCGCACGCGGTCGAGCGAACGCGCCGCGTCGCGCAGCTGCGCGAGCAGCTCAGCGGCTTCGGCCGCCAGCGCGTCGCTCGCCGCGCGCGCCACGAGCGACGCGTCCATGCCACGAAGCAGCACGGCGCTGCTGTCCGCGGGCGACGGCGACGGCGCCGCGTCGGGGACGGCGGCTGGCGGCGGCAGAGAGGCGAAGGCTCGTGGCAGGAGGCTGGCGAGGGCACGAGGACTGGCGGGCTCCATGGCGGATGCGAGAATGTGGCAGCGGAGACTTTGGACCTCCTCACGTTGGGGTTTGTGACATGTTACAAATAGCGTTCACACATGGTTACAAATCAAGTGGTGATGGCTACATCTGTGACGTGTGCGCCGAGCGGGTCACTCTCCACGCTCGCGGCTAGCCCAGATAGAGAATAACCAGCGAGAGCCTGCGAATGGACGCGTTTGAGTCACGGCGACGTGGACCCTCGGCATGGGCACACGCAGACTAACGCGACTTTTGGGACCACGACCTCGCCTTGCCAAGGAGGTGGGCGACAGTAACTTGGATATTTTGAGCGCTGCGACGCCGGCAGACGACTCCTCCGCTTGCTTGAGCGCGCTCGACAATATCTCGAGGCTGGCATCATACCGGACCAAAAGCTTGTGTATTCTACTTGATCTTCATTATCGTGAATGTCAAAAATGACGATCACCCTGGTACTTCTGTTGTAACAAGCGTTGGGAAGGGACACATTGATCTCCGCAGAACCGCTGCGTGATGACATGAAGCGAAGCCGCGGCGTCCCATGGAGGGCAATGGGTGGAGTTTCATGAGAAGTCGTCAAGCGCGCGAGTCACTTGTACTAGACATGCACGACCTGAACGCTCGTGACCACCTTCATAGTCGTGGAAGCACCGTGTACGGCTTTCTCTCGCTCTGCTTCGTATTGGACGTGAAATCTAACATTCAGCGATATATGGAGAAGATTGGCAGAGGGAAAGAGGCTGAACGTGTAGACAAAAGCACAGCGAGTCACGCATGATAGACTGCAACCCTTGTCTGGACGTTGGCGGCCGACAGGAAACAGAACAGAGAAGTTTCGTATTTGTAGTAAGAAAGATTTGTCCCCTGCTCACCGCGCGGCGCGCGGCTTCTTGCGAGCGGGCTTGGACTCCTGCTTCATTGGTGTCGTCGGTGGCTTCGTGTAGCTGCGGGTGAGCAGCGCAACCTCCAAGTCGGCCAGCGAGTTGCGAAACCTAGAAGCGTTGTACCATACAAGATCCGTCAGACCACCAGAAACTAGAGCCCTCAATCCTTCCTGCTTGGTGTATACGTACGGCGCGATCTGCTTCTGGAGCGTGAAGTGCTTCTGGGAGGCAGCATCAACGGCCTTGACAAGCGCGAGAATGATGGCCGCGTTCGCGTCGGTCACGTCGTGGAGGATCAACAAGCTCACAGCGACTGCGAGCGAGTCGCGCGCCTTCACCAACACACTACGCATACTGCGGCTCGCGACGTCGTCCACGGCGCACGCCAGCAGCGAGCGAAACAACAGCCGAACGCGCCGCACCAGGTCGGCATAGTCGGCGCGGCGCCGCTGCGGCATCTCTAGTGCACCGAGGCGCGTCGCCAGCGGCCAGCATGCGTCCACATGCAGCTGCAGACGCGCGCGCGCGTCATCCCCGTCCACGCCTTCTTCCTCTCCGCTAGAATCGCTCTCATCCTCTACGACCACAACATCGTCGCTGTCGGCGCCTTCTGCTTCTTTCGTTTGTTTGTCGCATTCTTTAGATGTACGCTTCGTGGTGCGTTCTCCCCTCCGGGGCTTCGCTTTCTCTTTCTTCGGCGTTGTCGGCAGCGGATTCGCTTTTGGTGGCGCCGCCGTTGTCTCCTGCTCCTCCTCCTTCTCTTCTTGCTCTTCATCTTGGTCTCGTCGCGGCTCCTCCGTTTCCTCTGGCGCGGGACTGTTGCGCCGCGGCACCACCAGCTTCCGTCGCGGAGCCGGCGCCGGGGCTGGTGCGGACGACGGCTTCTTCCTCCGTTTCTTCGGCGCCGACATGCGCCTCCTCGGTGGCGACAGCGCCGCCGTGTCTGGCTCCGCCAGCAGCGGCTCCTCGGTCATTGCGGTCGCGTGCTTCGTCTCCTCCTCCTCCTTCCCCTCGTCCTGCTCGCCCCCGACTCGCCGACAGTTGCAACACACGTACGTCGACGGCGGCACAGAGGAATACGAACACGCCTTGTCCGGCGAGCCGAAGGCCGCGACCGCGCGGCCCAGCGTGCGCTGCGCGTGCTCGGTCTCCGCGAGCAGCGCGGCGCCCGCGGCGTCGTCCGTGCCCAGCGCGCGCGCGGCCTTGGCGACCTCGCGGAGGCGCTGCATGGCCGCGCGCACGTCCTCCACGTGGTGCTGCACCTGCGCGAGCTCGCCCTTGAGCGCGTCGTCGCAGTGAAGGCGCAGCTGCGGCGCGCGCAGCCGCGCGAGGATCGCCGCGAACCCGCCGCTCATCCTGTGTTAGATTGGAATGGCGCCTTTATCGGAGCTCTTCGTTCCCTTGGAAGTGAGTGACACTGAATAGTGCCCCATGGGGTAACTAGCGTATGCGACGTGTGTATATTGGTGGGTTGTATGCTCAGCTCTCAAAGTCGTCCTCGTAGCACTCATGGGGGTCGCTGGCGGCGGCGACGTCGACACGGCGGGCACCCGGGGTCTTGGGCTTGCAGGGCGACGCCTGACGGGTCTGCATCTCCTGCTTGTGCTGCTGCTGCCTGCCCGGAGAGCGTGGTCCGCCGCTCGGGCGCTTGGGCTCCACCGCGCAAAGGCTGAGCTCGTCCATCTCGATGATCTCCTGGATGTCGTCGCTGTCACAGTTGTCGGCCGGGTTCGTCTCGAAGTGACTGTGTTTGGTGACGTGGGCCTTGCTCTCGCTGCGCACCGGTGTGCCACGTCGTGGGCTCTTTCGTGTGGCTTTGGACGACGAGGGCGACTCATCGTCGTCCACTTCGCACTTGAAGCCGACGGATCGCTTGTGGCTCGGTGTCGCTGCTCTTTGGGGCGACTTGGCCTCGGCGGCGGGGCGATGTCCACCAGGTAGGTCTTCCTCAATGCCGTCTTCACTGTCTGTCGAGCCATGGGAGCGGCGCAGTTTCTCCTCCTGTTGGCGGTGCTTGCGCGCACGCTGATCGGCGTCGTGGAGCGGCCTGAGAAACGCGTGCTTGAGACTCGCGGCGGCCGAGAGCCGCTGCCTGGGGTCCAAGTGGATCGTCTGGTAGAGAAAGTCGATTGCTCCGTCCGGGAGGTCGCGATCACCCAGCATTTCCTCAAAGGATTTGGTCGCGCTCTTAACCATCGCCACGCCGCGCGGGAGTCGAGCGGCTAGTGGGGGCGGCAGCGGCCCCAGATACTCCTGGATGAGATTCCTAAGAGGCATTCAAATAGACCGGATGAGGACAAAGGAAGCAAATCCTCGTGCGTCCTTGGATTGCGAACGTACAGCTGATCGATCTGGGTGTTTCCGGGGAACAGCGGCCGCCCCGTGAGTAGCTCCATTAGGACGCAGCCCACGCTCCACATGTCGGCGTCGAACGAGTACCGATCCATTCTAAGCTCCATCGTGGATGTGATCAGTTGTGGATATATCCACATACATAAGACATGAATGGTCCAAGTGCGCGTACCTGAGCTCCTGCTCGGGTGGACGGTACCAGCGTGTGGCCACGTAGTCGCTCAGCGGGTCCCCTTCAAACTGGATCGTGCGCGCGACGCCGAAGTCACAGAGCCGAATGTCGCCATTGTCGTCGATGAGGATGTTGTCCGGCTTCACATCTACGAGGAGTCAGCCGTGTTATCTTTTAATTCTCCGTCGGTTTGGATCGAGCATACCTCTGTGGATGACGCGGCTTGCGTGGCAGTACTGGAGTGCCTGGCAGAGCTGGTAGATCAGCCGTTGAGCCTGTGCCGGCTTGATGCCGCGGCGATTACGCGCGAGGAGCTGTATAGGAGCACCTTGCGTAAGTGGCTACTCGCACTGTGAACCGTTCCATGGTTTGGCCTTGTGTACCTTGTGCATGCTGTCAGGCACGTGGTCGAACACGAGGTGGAGCAGCCCGTCGTGGCGAAAGTTGTGGCGGTACGACACGATGTACGCGTGGCTGAGCATGGAGCAAGCTTGGATCTCGCGCTTCGAGAGCTGCTCATCTATTTGCCGCGCATCGCACAGCGTCAGCGTTGGCCCAACCCAGCCCATGTCCAATTGTCGCTGCCATGTGTACCCTGAACGGTTTTGAACTTCTTGATGGCAACTTGGTCGTTGGATCCCTACGAGACACGTCG
Source organism: Pythium rhizo-oryzae (assembly GCA_027475725.1). Lineage (NCBI taxonomy): Eukaryota > Oomycota > Peronosporomycetes > Pythiales > Pythiaceae > Pythium > Pythium rhizo-oryzae. The sequence continues at coordinate 5,030 of JAMFLL010001324.1, read as the reverse complement.
TCGGCTAGCTGTTTTTGATATGCATAGGCGGGGGATCTACCGACCTTCTCCGTCGCGCGATACACGATGCCATACGTTCCCTCCCCGATGACCTTCTCGATGGCGTACTTCTCCATGATCTACGCGAGATGAGCGAGTGTCCTCGCGTTGAGAGGGAAGCTGTGGCAGCAAGCCCTAGTGCTGCGTGGGAGGCGTTGACGGGCGGTGATATGCTTGCAAAAATAAACACGGATAACGCGCGATAAATGTGACTCGCCCAAGCTACAACTTGCGACAATCCCTCGCCCAGACAGTTCTGTATTATCAGCCGAGCTATGAGCCGTGCCTGTGTCGGGGATTGCTATGTGTGGATGAGCGGAGGCAAGTTACCATCCCGAGAAGTCCCCGAATCCGCCTGCTGATCGCTTCACCTGCTTGCTCTTTTTGCTATCAATCGCCACCGGGACCACGGCCGCTGGTGTATCTGTGGCACTGGCCTCGGGCTCTGGTTGAGACCGCTTCTTCCCTGTGGATGTGCTGCTCGTCTTAAGATACTTGCCGACGCCTTCGTCAGCACCACGCGTCTGCTGCTGGAACTTGGACAAGTCTACTCCCTCCACATCGTACGCGACCCACTTATCGCCGACCTTGACCACTGTACCCTTCACACGCTCGGCCTCGATCTTTTTGGCTTTCTCAACCGTAAATACGTCAGTGCCCTGTGCGATGGCGTCTTCGTACTCCTGGAAGGGGTTCGCCAGCACATGCGCATGGATAATCTTGACGTCCCTTCGGGGACGGTCTTCGGCGGCCGTGTCGAGCTGCTCGAACGCATCGAGCACATCCATACCCCGCAACACGCGACCGAACACGGCGTGCTTCTTGTCTAGGTGCGGCGTCGCCTTGAACGTGATGAAGAACTGCGACTTGTTGGTCCCGGGGCCGGCATTAGCCATGCTGAGCACACCGCGCGCGTCGTGGCTCAAGCGGGAGTCGATCTCATCCCGGAAAGGCTTGCCCCAGATCGACTGACCGCCACGACCAGTGCCCGTCGGGTCGCCGCCCTGCATCATGAAGCCCTTGATCACGCGGTGGAAGAGCACGCCGTCGTAGTACTTGGTCGCGCACAGACTCATGAAGTTGTCGGCCGTCTGCGGCACAAAGTCACAGTCCACTTCGACGTGGATGTCACCGAGCGTGGTCTCGAGTCGCACGAGGCCCTTCTTCTTCATCTTGCGCACGACGCGCCACCGCTCCTCCAGCACTTCCGTCTGTGTCGCTGCCATCGCGCCGTGCTGCGTCACGGGCACCATCGCACTCGACGTGAACGACTGCGCTACCTGTCCACTAGTGAAACTCGAGAACGTGAGGCCACCAGTCGTTTTAGCCTTGTCACTCGCGTCACTGGAAGTCGTTGTGGGTGCAACGGGGGGCTTGCCGTGCGTGAGCGTCGCGATGATCTTCTCGCGCTCGCTCACGCCCTCAACGTCGCCGCGCTGGATCTTCTCGGCCACCGTGCGCTGCTGCGCCTTTTTCGCCTCGAGTTCTTTCAAGATACGGTCGGTGGCCGCGTTCGTACGAATGTGCTTGGCGGCGTCGCTGGTACCAGCGGTGGACGCATCTTCCTTGTCCTTGGCGAGCCGCAGGTGCTCAAAGTTCTCGATCTCGCGGCTGGAGAGGTCCTGCGGGTCCTGGAGCACGATGATGTCGCGGCGCTTGAACGGCTCGCCCGTGAGCAGGTCGGTCCAGTTCTTGGGCTTGATGTTGAGCTCTTCGATCGCGTCGTACGCGAACACGTTGCCCGTGGTCGCCACCGCCGCGATCTTGGTGTTGTCCGTGAACACCTTGTACGTCACGGGGCAAAAGTACGCGCCGTCCGAGTTCTTGCTAAACTTGAGCTGCACGAGCTCCTTGAGCGCCAGCGGCTTGCCCGTCACGGGGTTCTAACCACACACGAGAGCAGCAGCGGTGAGACCTTCCAGTCTGCGCGGCTAATGCAATACAGTACGAGAGAGAGAGGCGTACGATGTGGTGTTCCTTGACGAACGGCACGATGGCCTCGAGGTCGAAGACGTGGCCCTCGCGCGTCGCCACGGGGTTCTACACAGCACACGTCAGTCCACCAAACGCCGCAGAGGTCTGCGCAGACAGACAGTGAGCAGCGCACCTTGAACGGCGTGAGCGTGATCGCGCAGCAGTCGTACGGCAGGCCTACGCACACACAACGCAGATCACCACCACGGTTAGCTTAGGTCCGGTTTGCGGGGCGAGTTCGCGGCCGCTGGGGCCCGCGGGAGGCGCGTTCGAACGCACGGCGGTAGGCGCGCTTGATCTCGGCCTTCTTGCCGCCGTAGAGGTACTTGTGCTCGGTCTGCGTGACGAAAAGCCGGTCCTTCGAGTGCCGATTCTTGCCCATGGTGATGATCTCGCGCCTTCTCCTGTCGTTCGGCAAATGGGGGCACCGAAAGCGTACTTATCGAAACGAACTTAACAACTTAAAGCGAACTTAATGAGAGCTCCAAACGAAGGTCGTATCAACAGATCCACAAACTGAGACCATGGCCATCAACGTGTGGAGACGCTCGGCGAGCGCGGCGGCGCGACGGCTCGCGGGCGCGGCGCTGAGATCTCAGCAGACACCGCGCGTGGCGGCCAGCTGCCTCGGGGCGCAGCACGCGCCCTTCGAATTCCACCGCGTGGCGCGCCGCCATCTCTCGTCGGCGCCAACGGGAACGAACGACGACGACGAGCAGGACGCGCCGTCGATCTGGGAGCTCGCTGAGCAGCTGCGCAGCGTGGACGTGAAGGGCGCGCGTGAGCCGGTCGTGGCCGCGATCCAGCGCGTGGCGATCAAGCCCAGCAGCTCGACCGACGCGCGCGAGGCGCAGGCTCTGGACGTGATCCAGAGCAACGTGCTCGAGTCGCTGCTCGGGCTGCTCGAGGATGCGCGCCTCGCCGACTTCCATGTGCCCACGTACCTCTCGCTGATCAAGCTCTCAGCCGAGCCGCTGCTAGCGCAGGAGCTGCTACGCCTGAACGCACCCGGTACGTCTCCCATGGAGGGATCCTTGTCTAAGGAGTGCAGTGTCTGACAAACTGCGTTTGATTATGGCAGGCACGATCGCGACGTACCTACGCCACGCCGACCCGCGCCTCCAAGCCGCGGCGTGCCTGACGCTGGGTAACCTTGCGCTTGAGCCGACGTCGCAGCTCGCGATGGCGTCCGCAGAGGTGGTCGAGCCGCTCTTTGGCGTGCTGGCGAGCCCACACGAAGCTATCAAGCGTGCGGCTGTCACGACCATTGGCACAATCGCTGGCGCGCGGCGTGGCCGCCAGCAGCTGTGCGAGATCGACCACATCGTAGCGCTCTGCGGGCTGCTCACGAGCGACTACTGTACGTACAGCGTATCTGCTACCGGCCAGTTCCCATAGAGCTGACCTCGTTGTGCTGTACGTAATCACACAGCCGATTCGATGCGTAGCGCCGTTGCGTTTGCGCTGGGCAACGTGCTCTCGGACCACGATGCGGCCGCGCAGGACGCGCTGCGTGAGTCTGGTGCGCTCCCGGAGCTCATCCTGCTCGCGTCGCCGGCGTACACAGACGACGTGTGCGCCTCCGCGGCGTGGGCGATCCACCACGGCGTCCACGGCAACCACGAGAGCCAGTCGATGGTCGCCGAGGCCGGCGGCATCGGCATGCTCTTCCAGCACGTGTTTGCGGACGACGAGACGCTCCAGACGAACGCGCTGCTCGCGCTCGAGAGCACAATTACGGGCCACGAGGCCAACACCGAGAGCTGCCGCAACAACACCGATGCCGTGCAGCTGCTCGAGGTGCTCCACGAGAACGCTGCCGAGGATGGTCTCAGCCCCTCGGCCACGCGCGCGCTCGACGCGCTGCTGAAGCAGGTCCGTTAACGCAAGAAATCCAGTGAGTTTTTTTCGTTTCCGATTTTGAAAACATACACACAACGCAATTGTCCTTCGAGTCTATCAGGTTGGGGAGAGATCGTCCTCGCCCGTCTTCTTCGCCGGCGAGGTATCTCGTAGGTGGGGGTACGTCTACGCACGCGTGTCGTGGCGCCGGTCCGAGTTCAGCAGGTTCCCGAGCCGCCAGTTGACACCCTCGTTCGCCATCACGACGTACACGCAGCCACCGAAGATCATAAAGTAGAACATAAGTCCACCAAGGTTGTCGTTGGTGGGCGCGGGCGGCGCGGGTACGCCCGCGGCACCGATGGGCTCGGCTGCCTTGGCGTCCGCAGCGGCCGGGTCGCCCTCGGCGCCAGCGCCGGCCTTGACGTGGTGATCAGCACCCTGCGGCTCGATGGGCTCGGGTGCTCCGTTCGGATCAGGCTGGGTCCGGACTTCGGGCTTGTTGGCCACCGGAGTCGTGGGCGCGTTGCCCGCAAACTTCCAGTCGCCACCCACGATCTGCTCCACGTCGGTGGCGTTGCGGTAGGGCACCCAGTGGAGCTGGTAGCACGTGTCTTTGTCCTTCTCGCCCTCTTTGAAGGTCACGCCCGAGAAGTCGAGGTAGTCGTCGAAGCTGCGCACGTTACCGAAGCCGAACTTGGCCAGCTCGCGCGCGTCCACCGGACCAACAAAGTCCTGGCCCGTGATGAGCTTGAAGCGGTTGCGCGCGTACTCGGTCTCGACCGCCTTCTTGTTCTGGTCGACCTTGACGTGCTCAAAGCTGAGACGAAAAGAGAGAGAGAGAGCCACCAGTCAATCTCGGGCTATCCACGGCGAGTTCTAGGTATCTAAACAGAGCAACGTACCGCGCAGGCACCTTGGAGTAGTTGTGGTACACGACCGAGCCGAGCGGGCTGGGCGAGTACAGGTCGTACCCGTGGGTCCAGAGGTGCGAGGAGCGCAGAAACTCCTCGCCGTCAAACATCCAGAGCGTGTGCGAGTCGATGAGCACGCGGCGCTCGGCGTGGCACTTGCTAAACGAGAGGCCGGCGCCCCAGAGCGCGCTGAGCTGCGGCCACTTGGAGCCGCTGATCATGCTCGCGCCTTCGTTGCGCACCATGCCGTTGCCGCCGCGG
>JAMFLL010001323.1:0-17396 GCA_027475725.1 Pythium rhizo-oryzae | reverse complement strand
GGTCGAGACCTTCCTCGCCTCGCGCAAGCACTACTCGTACGACCGCCTGCTCGACGCCTCGCTCGAGCGCATCCGCATCAAGGCCGCGTGCTACGCGCGCGACCGTGACGCCCTCGCCCAGTGGCTCGCGTCGTCCTCGTCCTAAACGAGCGAAGCTGAGCCATCGGCGCAGCGGAGACACCGCCTTCTCCACCACGTAGCTAGAGAAACAACCAACTCTGTGTGTGCACACTCATCTATAGAGACAGACCGACATTGACGTCCCACGTGCTCTCAACAACAAAACTATTAGGTGATGATGGGTTGCCACGAACTCGTATCTCTGCCTTGCCGAGGCGGGATCATCGCCGCAGCTTGCGCAGCACGAACAGCACGGCGACGACGGCCGACACGGACGTCGCGGCGGTCTGCACTTTCTTGGCCGTGGACGTGGGTTTGGACGGCGCGGGCTGCGCGGCGATCTGGCCGGCCGAGGCCCACGAGCGCAGGAGGTACTGGCGAAAGTAGTGAAGCATGGGCGCGGACTGGCCGCTGCGGGTCATGACCTGGATGAGGCGGATCACGAACGCAAAGCTCGCGACCGACACGAGCGACGACGCGACCGCGAACTGGACCAGCGACACGAGCATACGGCGGCTTCCTTTGGACGCGTACAACTGGGACAGCGGGGAAAAACAACATAGTACGAAACGCATGTGAGCGAACGACGTGACAATGCCACCGGCCATGGAGCACGCACCTGCAGGGCAAAGATGCCGGTGGACACGGTCATGGTGCGGTTCAGGGTCGAGGACGACGGGACTTTGACCAGTTCCATGCACCCCCTGCGGCCACACAAAAAACAAAAGCGTCAGTACTCTGTCCCATACGCCACCTCACGGGATCGACAACAACGCACCGAACAAGCCGCTTGGACATGATCTCACCGACGACGTCGTCGCGCGCATCACTGTCGCGCCGCGTGGCCGCGGTCGATGGCTGATGGAAGTCAAACCCGGCGGTCGCCGACGGGGAGATGGCTGTGGTCGAGGCCGTGGTCGCCAGGCGTCTGCTGTCGTCGTCCAGCGCGACGAGCGCGCTCGACGACTCGTTGGTCTCCGACGTCGGCAGCAACAGCGTCTGGATCGTCGGCGGGAGGAACGCGACCATGCCGGGGCGCGTCATCATGATCTGCGTCTCGACGGGCAGCTGCTCGAGCACGCGGTTCTGCTCGGCCTTGGAGAGCGGCAGGAAGAACGGCAGGAACGGGCGCATCTTGTCCATGAACGTCGTGTCCGTGAGCCACTCGAGCAGGCTCGTGCGAAGCAGCAAGTGCTGGAGCGAGTCGGGCAGGAACGCGACGAGGCCTTTGGCGCTCGCCTCCTCGAGGTACCAGCGCCACACGGGCACGGACCACGAGTAGACGAGCCCGAGCGAGCCGTACGCGAGCGTGATGAGCGCGATCATGACGCGGCGCGAGAGGAACTCGGTGAGGATGACCGTGAGCGAGAAGCACACGGTCGCGCAGCACGCGACGCGGAGCGCGAGCAGCGCCGCGTCCACGCGCGTCGCGACGCTCGAGTGCGCGATGTTGACGAGGAAGAGCCAGCCCATGGGCAGCGAGATGGCGAGGAACACGACCGCGTGGTCCACCACGAACGAGTCGTAGTGGCTCCAGTCGAGGTAGTAGACCCACGGCAGGTACTGGCGGTAGATGTGGTAGTCGTCCTCGAGGATCGGCGAGAGGAAGTAGAGCACGACGCTGAGCAGCAGCGCCACCGAGGCCGCGGCCGCCAGGTTGACGCTCACGGCGTGGCCGTAGCTCTGCCGCAGCGCGTCGTTGAGCTGCGCGCGCAGCTGCGGCGCGTGCTGCGCCACGGCGCGCGCCAGCTCGTCCAGCAAGCCCGCGGCCTTGCGCGGCGCGGACGGCGGCGAAGGCGGCGACGTCATGGTCGCGCGGCGGCAGGAAGACTCGGAGGAAGAGCGATGCCGAGACAGAGACTCGGCAGAGCCAGACAAAGACGCCAGTCGTGTCTGCCGTGTCGGTTGTCAGCGTGCGCTTCCCGCGGGCCGAGCGAACGTTCAAGTTGGCAAACTTCGGATCCGCTCGCGCGGTGATGGCGTTTGGGCGTTTACGCCAACAACCCATCATCACGGGGGAAAACCGGATGGGCACTCTTTCGAGGGGCGGGCGTTCTGTGGGCACAAAAACCTTCCCCGGAAGAGTGACACGTGGCACGTTACCAATTGGTGGGCATCAGATTATGAGATGAACACCTCTCAAGAATGGATCGGTATTTCATCTGCGCCACTCGTGGTGAGGTGTTGTCTTTCCTCCATCTCTACTTCACTCGTTCTCCTTCTCTTCTCCTTCCTCCACTTCTCCTCATCCTTCATCTCCATTCGCCGCCGTTCTTTATCTTAATCGGCGACCCGAGCCCTGGAAAGCCGTGAAGGACGGCTTCTTCTCTTCCTCAGCAGCACCGTTGGGTTCCTGGCCCTTCTCTTCTTCTTCGGTGGCACCCGCCGAGCCAAGAGCGCTAGAGCTACCAAGGCGGGTCCCCGCCGACGAGCCCAGTGTCGAGAAGCTGCTTGACTGGCCACTCAACGACTTGCCAGTGCCATGAAACGCTTCGTACTTGCGCATTCGCGCAGCCCGCATAGCCTCGAGGTCCGTCGACGCAGCGTCACCAGCTTTCTTGAGGCGAAGTCCACTTCCGCTAAGTCCGCGACGCGGAGCAGCAGCGACCTCCGTAGCCTTCACAGTCGGGACACCTTTGGAGGTACATATGAGTTATTAGCATATCAGTGAGATAGCATACAGCGCACGGGCGCACGATGGAATCTCGTACCTCCATACGGCAAGTCTGACGAAACTGCCTGTGTGGCAGCCGCAGCAGGCTTGACGGGCGCGGGCGGGACATAGTCTGCTGGAGCCTCGAAGTCCACCTCGCAGTCCGTCTCGATGATACAGGCAGCGGGCGCGGGGCGCACCTCGCGGACATCCAGCATAAAGTTCTTGTTGTTGTACTTGAGGCAGATCGTGTCGCCCACCGTCATGCACGAGAACTTGCGCAGCGACGCTTCAAGGCTGTGGAATTAAGAGTATGCGTGAGCACCAATGTCCATTTACTCGAGCGGTTCGACCCAACGACGTACACAGCGCGCGGGTTCGAGATATCCAAAAACTCAGTTGACTGCGGCCGGATCTTGACGAACGTCGCCTTGGGGAGCGACACGTTCTGGATGTTGAGGATGTCGCCCTCGCTCACGAACAGGTTTTGCATCATCTAGATTGCGAACAAGGGCGACAACAGTGAGATGGAGGAGAGCGGAATGCGCAACACCAGCAATCGAGCATGACGTACCCAGTAGGGCATGTAGCAAGTTCCTTCTGGCGCACTGAACTCCAAGACACCGCAGTGCGAGTGGCGGTCCGTGGCCTCGTTCACAACCTTGAACAACATCGGGTACTCAATGTGGAGACGCGCTTCAGACCACGGAACAAGTCAGTCAGCCGAGCAGAGAGATTGCCCACAACCGCATTTTGAAGCGCTTACCAAGGGTTTCGAGCGCGGACGGCGGCAGCAAAACTGTACAAATAAGACGCAACCCACGCAAACGTCACCGTCAGAACAACCAGCCTCCACCGACGGGTTCACTTTTGTTCCGACGACTGCGCCAACGCACTCTTGTCGCCATCTTCCAGGTGGGCCTTGTCCACAAACGACACGGGGTACACACGGTAGTGCTCATCGAAGCTACATACACAACAGCACAGTGTGAGCGATCACGAAGCCGTGGCGATCGAGCGATCTTGCGGGCGCGCGCGCACCGGTTGGGGAAGTTGCCGAAATTGAAGTTGACCCCGAACGGGTTGCCGTTGTCGCCGCCGAATCCGCCAAACTACGCGCATGACGCACACGCACAGGGAGCGAGTTCAGAGACGGGACGATTCGTATAGAGCTCCCTCTGTATCGCCTCGCACGAGCGCGTGAAGGGGGGGGGACGCGCGTACCATGGTGACGTCTTGCTTCTTGTTCTTCTCTCGCTTTCCACAGTTGGAGTCACCCGCTCTGGGAGAGGCGGACGTCATCCAGACAGTACTGTGAAACCTCTAATACCGCATACCCGATAACACGGTATAATGCCTTGGGAGTCGATCGCACTCATGAAAATGGCGCCACCAAGCGAGCTGCTGCTGGCGCGCTGGGACGCCGCGGCCGAGCGCGGTGCGTACGTCGGGTGATGATGCGTCTAGAGAAATGAGCGACTAACGGCGGTTGCTGCGGACATGGACAGGCGTGCTTCGTACGAGCGCGGCCGCCGCCCAGTGGCGCGTCGTCCCCGGCGACCTCCACGTTCTTGTGACCTTCAACCCGCTCCATCGCGCTGTACGTGCGGCGTAGGCAACAGTGGACTAGGGCGAAGCGTGCTGAGCATTTATTGTCATGGTTCGCTAGAACAAGCGTCCAGTGGCCGCCGAGTTAGTGGCGCCAGCCGCCCAGTCCGCCGCCGCGTCAGTTGTCCAGCCGCTTCCGCCTCCCGCCGCTGGTGGCTTCAACTTTACCAAGGCCAAGTGCGGCACTCCTGTGCTACCATGGCTGTACCTATAATGCGCACTGACCCTCTGATTTTGACAGACCGGACGAGTTTCTCTGCGGGCTCCACGCCTCAGCGGCTTCCCCAGCAGCGCTCACACTGGAGCAAGATCTGGACGACGTTGGCCGCATGGCTGCTCGCCACGCCGTGCTGGTCAACGTCTCCCCACTGGTGCGAAATCGCGCCTGCTGCTCGTATCAGTTGTCTTGAGCTGATCTGTCTTCAACGGCTTGGAATCGTCGTGTGTGTAGATGCGCGGCCACTCGCTCTTTGTCTTCGACTGGAGAGCGTTGCATCCACAGTCACTGACGTTGGAGATGCTGCGCCTCGCTGCCGGCGTCGGCCCGCTCATGGGGCGTGACGACTTTGCGCTCGGATTCAATAGCGCCGGTGCGTGGTCATCTGTCAATCATTGCCACTGCCAGGGATACTGGATGAATGAAACGGCACCACACACGGGTATCAACCAGTTCCCGGTCGTGGAGCAGCCGAGACAACTCTGCTTCAACACGGCTACTGGCAGCTCAATCGTCTCCGTCTCTTCTTTGCCACGATGGCCAGCTCGGTGCTTCGTCATCGAGCTAGTGTCAACAAAGTCCGACGGCTTAGCTGACGGAGTTTTGCAAGTGACGTGGGAGTTGATCCGCCTGCTCCAGAGGCGGGGCATTCCGCACAATCTCCTCCTGACATGGCGACCTCGGCTCGCGGCATTTGTGTTCCCGAGGCAGCTTCAGCGCGAAAACGGCGTCGGAAGATTCTCAGACGAGACGCAGCAGTTGCGATTCGCGATCGCAGAAGTGGCAGGCCTCCTCGTGGCCGGTGGCGAAGCCATGTGTAGTGAGCTTACACAGAGCGTTTACGAAGATATCATGCGGCACGAGATCTCTCTTGACGAGGTGAGCTGTTGCTGCTACCGTTTCCATACATTGTGACGTGGAGCAGCGGCTGACGTTTCTTTTTGTATCCAGGTCTCGTTTTCTCATCTGGTAGAATCCCTCCGACAGTGCATGCTAATTTGAGCTGCGACCAGTGACATGGCTCCAAATGAGGAACTCTCTGTATCAGTCATTTACTCGTGTGTAGCGGAGGGTCTCGTACCGGCGACTGCCCGATTGATTGTGTGTGCGGCGTGGAAGCAACAGGGTCCACTCCAAGTATTTACAGCGCGCGAGCATCGTCGAAGTTGAGCTTCTTCGTTTCCTACAGGCCGCAACCATCGATTATCGCACACGCAAATGGGCTCGGCCTGCAGCGCGGGGATCCACACAAGTTACGACCCACGTGTTCTCTCGCTTGAGCACTATGAGGTCCACCGCGTGATCGGCCAGGGAGGTTTCGGGAAAGTGAACGCCGTCATCCGCAAGAACACTAAGCCGTCGCAGTGGTTCGCGCTCAAGACGCTGTCCAAAGCCACGATTCTCGAAAAGAAGTGCACCAAGATGATCTGGAACGAGCGCAATCTGCTGGTTACGATCAAGAGCCCGCACATTGTCGCGATGCACCACGCGTTCCAGGACACTGCCAATTGCTATGTCGTCATGGACTTGCTGCTGGGCGGCGATATCAAGTTCCACTTGGCCAAAAGCTACAAAACCGGGTTCAGCGAGCCGCAGGCGCGCTTCTACGTCGCGGGGCTACTGCTCGCGCTTCGGTATCTCCACTCGCTGCGCATTCTCCACCGCGATATCAAGCCGGACAACGTGATCCTCGACAACGACGGGTACCCACGACTCACGGATCTTGGCATCTCGGTGTCGACCGAAACGCTGCGCTTCAAAGGCAACAGCGGCACAACTACCTACATGGCGCCGGAGATGTTTGTCGGCTCGAACGAGCATGGTGTCGGCGCCGACTTTTACGCGCTTGGCGTCATGGCGTGCGAGCTCTTGCTCGGACACAAACCGTGGACGAACTCGGCCAAAGTACGGATCGAGGAGCGGTCGGATATATTAAACGGCCTGCCACCGGAGCGACACGTCGACTACTACCCCAGCGAGCTGTTGGATACGTCCGGCTCGTCGACGCTGTCTCAGCCCTGTCGCTCATTCCTTCGTGGCCTGCTGTATCCGACCGAGACGGGCCGACTGGGATCTTCTAACGGTGCGGAAGAAGTGATGAAGCACGAGTGGTTTGCGGATTTTGAGTGGTCTTCCTACGAAGCGCGCACGATGAAGGCGCCATTTAAACCCATGATCAACGAGAACCAAGCCAACTGCGACACGGCTGCACAGGATTTCGACGACGTGCTGGAGCAGAGCTCTCGCTCGCATGGACCCGTGATAACCCCCGAGCAGCAGCAGTTGTTTGCGGGCTTCGAGTTCAATGTCGACGTGACTGTGAAGACGGCGGCCGCGGGCACGGCCATCACATAGAGGCGTAAGGAGATAGGACGGAACAGAAGAGCGCAAGTGTCATCTCTTGAACCTGATGGTCTATTGGTGTGCTTGCTCGGCATGATAGTGTTCCCAACTACTCTAAACTGTGGGTGGGATGGCACGCGGGCGCGAGTCAACGAGGCTGTCGATCGCTTGGAGAGCTGCGAGCGCCTTGGCGCGGACGGACACGACCAGATCTTCGTCGAGCAGCTCTTGCTCTTCGCACTCGGGGAAGTCCGGGTTGATGCGGACGAGTGAGACCTGTTTGCTGGCCGCGTCACGGCCGTGCTTGGCAGCGCAGCGCGCGAAGGCATCGACCACGACCATCTCCGTCTCTTTGCGCACGGAAGGCACCTACAGCAAAAGTAGCACTTAGAATACGTTGTCTTCACAACCAAGACTTCTAGGGAGCTTTCGAGCGTACCCGCTTGCCGCAACCGATTTCCAGCACAACAAGACTCGCCGATGGGTTTTCTTCCAGCATCTGAGAGGTGGTGCGATCAGAACTGTGGGTCCTTCCTCCCAGAGGAATAAGGCGAATAAAACGAGCCATACCTGTTCAATCACGGCCTCCCACGCAACATAGCGATGCTATACACCACGGAACAAGTAACACGTAAGGTCCTCATCTCTCAGTACCTTCAGACGTTCTTGGGTACCTCGTCCTCGACGTTCGCGATCCAGTTCTTGTCGTGGAACATGAGGACGTTGGGTCGCGCCTGCCCGCCGCAGTGCAGACATACGCGTCCGTCCGTGCGCATCGTCACTGGGTCCACTGGGAATCGATCGTCCTCAGGTAGTGTCCACACGATCTCGCACGGACGCCGGCCGTGGCCGCTGTCGTCCACGGCGCCAGCGCATTGCCAGTGCTCGAGGCTGCCGTGGAGCTCGTAGATCTCGTCTGCCGCGAAGATGCGGTGGAAGTGCGCGTCCACCTGTGTGGTATCATCATTGATCATTAGCCAATCGTCAAGATTGGATTCACTGGAGCTCACTGAATCGACCGCACATTGGACGTGTACACAAAGAACGGGTCGCGCGTGACGTCGCTGGGCGCGACGCCCGCTGGGGTCACCCCCTGCTGGCGCAGGCGGCTGAACGTCTGCTGGAAGGAGTCGCGCGCCTTGTCGCTGAGCAGGCGCTGCTTCCACTTGCGCAGGATGGCGTACCCGGCGTGCTCGGCCGTGTCGCGGTACGCGTTGAGGCAGCTGCCCCAGAAGCCGTAGAACACGGGCGCGTCGTCCTCGAGCTGTTGGAACGGACCATACGTCAGTACGCATTCACGACGTCCGTTGCACTTGCGCCATGGAGCGCGCGCCGTACCAAGTGCGGGTCGCACAGATCGTGGTACTCGAGCCCTTGCTTCTCGTAGGCCTCGACGGACGCAATGTCGCTACGCACACTCGTAAGTGAGACCACCGAGCACGAGTCCGCCCCGCTCCTAGCGCACTACTACGCACTTGTACACTGGAAGGCCCGAGTCCGCTGCGAGCGAAGCGAAGACACCGCATGTGAGTTCCCCAAACGCACACACGGGCAGACAGCCAGCCAGATAGGCAGATTATCACGCGCCACACCTGAGAAGCCGGCGCCGGCGGCCACCAGCAGCACGTCGGCGCGCGCGATGCGCTCTGCTCATACGGCCCACGCACAGCAACAACGACATTAGCGCAACACAAAGAGGGCGGCCGGGAGGCGTAGCGGCAGCACTGGCGTCCCCACGCACCGGCAGCGCGCGCGACGCTCGCGACGTAGTCGGGGGAAGTCGCCATGAGAAATGGGGGCGCCGGCCATTGGAGGCGGCAACATGCGGGGTACGTGGTTACGCTCAACGGGTACGTTTTTCATTGAAGTGGTTACCAGAGGCCGACAAAGGCCTGCCGCCTGCTGGCCGCGAGCTTAGAGCTTGGAGGGGCCCATGACGGTCTCGACGGCGCCGATCTGGCCGCCGTCCGAGCAGATGACCATGCCGGTGATCCAGGACGAGGCCTTGGACGAGAGGAAGATGGCGAGGCCGGCCATGTCGTGGTCGTAGCCGTAGCGCTCGAGCGGGATGTGCTGCGCGAGGTCCTCGAGCGACGAGCCCGTGACGAGCGCGATGCCGTCCGTCATCTTGGTGGGCACGAGGCCCGGCGCGATGGCGTTCACGAGGATGTGGCCGCCGTTCGGGCGGCGCGCGAGCTTGGCCGCGAGCACGCGCGTGAGGTGGTGCACGGCCGCCTTGGACGTGTCGTACGCGATGGCCTGGATGTTCTGCGGCATGAAGCCGGCGACCGAGCCGACGTTGATCACGCGCGCGCCGTCCGGCGACGTCGCGGCCGCGTCGAGCAGCGGCAGCAGGTCGCGCACAAGGAAGAACGGCGTCTTGACGTTCACGTTGAGCACGCGGTCCCAGGCTAGTGCAACAGAAGAACCATGAGCGACTGGATCAGCACGTGGGCAGCAACCAATTGAACCACGCACCGTGGCCGGGGTGGTGGTGGATGTCGCCGCCCCAGGCGATGCCCGAGTTGTTGATGAGCACGTCCACCTTGGTCTCGCGCTTGGCGATCTCCTCCGCGAACGCCTTGCAGCCCTCCTCCGAGTTGAGGTTGGCCTGGAGCTGTTGCACAAGTAAGGATCCGATGGGTCAGTGGCTACACAACCTACAAGATGGCGGCGCGGGGGAGAGGAGAGGGGGGCCCACCGGAATGCACTTGCCGGCGCCGAGCTTGTTGAGCTCGTCCGCGGTCTCCTGGCAGGCCTTGAGGCTGCGCGAGGCGATGTACACGGCCTTGGCGTGGTTCTTGACGAAGCCCTCGGCCATCATCTTGCCGATGCCGCGGCCGCCGCCCGTGATGATCACGACCTTGCCCTTGACGCTGAAGAGGTCGCCGAGCTGAAGCGACGACGCCATGATGCTAGTGGGTGCTGCTTACGTTCTGTTGTCGACGCGAGTGCGCAAATGGCCCCCACAAGTGGAGCTTTTCGCGGCGGAACGGAAGGATCAGCTCCCGGATTACAGTTCCGTCTAACAGCGTTTTTGTTGACCGAAACATCCGCCGGCTTACAATCACCGTTCCGTAAACAAGAATCGGTCCCTCGTATTCCCAACTTCAACTCCCAATAGTCCCTAATATCTATTTTCACAGGGTGTAGCCACTTTGTCGCTGTTGTGCCTGCAGCGTGGAGATGTGGAGCTGCGCCGTGAGCTGGAGCGCATCAAAGAGCGCGCGCGGCGCCGCGAGCAGCCGGCGCTCCACCGTACGCAGCTCGTCGCTGTACATGGACAGCCACGGGAGCCGACTGGGCGCCGCCGGACCCAGGAACTGCTGGTAGATGGCCACGGCCGACTCGACGCGCCGCCGCTGCGCGGTCTTCTCGTCTAGCGGCACGAGCGCCAGCGCACTGCCACCATTAGGACCGCCACCCACGACCTTGAAACCTTCCACCGCGCTCCAGAAGCGCTTGTCCAGCGTGATTTGCTGTGCGAGGGGCATCCCCGAAGGCGCCGACACCGCGTCGTTGGAGACCGCGGTCGCCGTGTCACTCTCGGCCAGCGACGGCCGTCGGTAGTTCTCCAGCGCCGGCGTCACCGGTGCCGACGGCAGCGGCGTCACGGGCTCATACAGGTGTGGATAGAGCTGCGCGTACGCGTCCTGCATCGTGTCGCTCAGTGGAGTGGCTGTGAACTGCCTCCAGATGTTCCGTTTTTGCTCCTCAGTAAGCTCTGGGAGGACCACGGCGGGCTCGGCAGCCGACGCCACCGCAGCGTCTGTGTCCGAATCGCTTGCTATGGTCGGCGCGGCGAGCGCACGAGCACCTTCCAGACAGAACTCTACGGGGGCCGCTGGTAGCCGACTTGGCTGTCGCTTCAAATTGACAGCCGTGGCTGCGCTTTGCGCTTGGGGATCCACTTGACTGGTCCGCCGGCGCGAAGCAACAGTAGGTTTCGTGGTCTTCGAGAAGGTCTTGGCGCGCTCGAGACGCAGATCACAGTGCGCGATCGGTAGCGACGGCTGCTGTTCCTTCTGAGACAGCCTTCGTGTGGGTGAGGAGCTCTCTCCGTCCGGCTCCGCATGAACCGGGGGCATTTGGGCGTTTTGAGGCGCGGACTCTTCAATGCACTGGGCTTTGCGCTGGATCGAGACCATGACTTTCGGCACGCTGGGGCTCGCCGGCATCTCTTCGGCGGACACCAGTTGTGCAAGCCGCGTACTGATCCCCGCCGCGGCCTCGCTACCCGTCCGCTTTGATGGAGCGTCTTTCTTCACGAGCGTGGACGCGACCGACGACTTTTGCCGGCGGACCGCCATGGTCGAGGTCTTACCGCTCAGCAACAGCGGCTCGCCCTGGAGCTGCCGCTGCCGCTGCTCATCTTGTTCCTTACGTTCAATCTCCCGCAGTGCCTCTAGTAACACGGCTGTCTCGCGCTGTGCGGCTGCGTCACCGGTGCTGACCGCAATCGCGGCCGACACTGACGGCACCAGTAGCCGCGTGCTTTCGATGTGCAGGGGGCGGGGTATCCCGAGAGCGTGGGGCCCATCGTCCCCATTCGCCTCCCATTTGATGAGGGGCGTTCGGAGCGACTCCACGCTTGAAACACCGTGGATAGTGCCATCCAACGGATCGTCAGCCACGGGGAGCGCCATTCCGGCGTCCCTGTCGTCAATCGCAAGATCGTCGAGCGCCGCTGTCGAGTCTTCATAGCGGTCGTAGACGGCGTCGTCGTCCCGGGAGACGAGATCGCCATCACCGCTGCGGCTGCCGTCGTGGTTCCCAGTAGCCAAGTGTCTGGGTCCCACGAACGAGTCCTGGCGCACACGCGCGAGGTAGTGCTGCAGCGTCTGGTCGAAGAACTCGGTCTCGTCCGTCGCGCTGACCAGCGACGCGAGCTCCTCACGCAGCCGGTCGTCGCGAGCCGCCGCAACGGCCACGCGCGCCTCCCGTTCTTCATCGTGTTCTTCCTCCTCGTCTTGGCGGTGCGGCGGTGCTTCCTCATCGGCCGCCGTCTCCCCCAGGCCACCTCCAGTCTCGATTGGAGGTGCACCGTCGACGTGCAGCTCGGCCAACAGCGTCGTGAGCTCTTCGCCGGCGTCGTCGCGGGGCGGCTCCTCAACGCCCGCTACGTCCTGGGCTACTGTGGGTGACACGGCGCCCAGTCCACCGCCGGCGACCGCGCTGATCGACGAGAGGCGCCGCCCGTTGGGCGCCGTGCGGCGCTCTTTGCTCGCGCTCATCACGCGGAACGCGGCGTTGAACGCCTGCTCGTCCTCGGCCGACGCGAACAGCTCAAAGCCGCCACCACCGCCACTTCTTGGTCCAGCGGAAGGCGACGGCGACGGAGACGAGGACGTGCCCACCGCTGTCTCGCCGGGGCGCCGCACCATGCCTCCGCGCTTCCACAGCGACTCGGCCATCGCCGCGGCCACGGCCCTGTGGGGCGAACCAGCCATCACGGCTGGAGCGTGCGACGGCGGCGACGAGGGAGAGGCCGCCGCCGAGCCCAACACAAAGTTGCCAAACCCGAACGCCTCGCCGTCCTCGCACGCGATCACGCCGTCCATGAGCGGCGTCCACTTCTTGCGCGCGGCCGCGCTCGCCTTCTTCTTCTCCTCGTCCTCCGTCACGCTCTCGGCGTCCTCGTCGTGGTCGCCGTCCTCCTCCTCCGCGTTCTCGACCATTGCCGGCGCCAACGCGCTCGACGGTCGCGCCTGCGCCGCTGCGAGCCGCTGCAGCTGACGCTGCGCCATCGCGCGCCGCAGCAGCTCGCGCTTGCGGTTCCGCATCTGCGCTGCCTGGCGCTTGGCGTGCTTCTCGGCGGCGGCCGCGTTCGCGAGCGCGTCCACGGCGGCCGCGACCTCGTCGGCGTCCAGGAGCCGCGACGACGGCGTCTCGGGCAGCCCCGTGATCGGGTTGGTCTCCGCGACGGCGCTCGCGGCGTGCTGCGCCTGGTGCTGCGCGTCCAGCAGCTCGCGCTGGCCCGCGAGCCGCTCATCCTCGAGCATCGCGTCGCGGTCGCGCTCGAAGAGCAGCTGCGAGCTGCCCGCGTAGTTCTCGCGCATCATCTGCGTCTGGATCTCCGCGAGCTCGGCCGCCGCGGCGCTGCGCTGCATCGTGTCGAGCGTCGCGCGCGCGTTCTGCACGCTGCTGCGCCGCCGGCCGGCGCCGGCCGCCTGGGCCGCCGCCGCCGACGCCTTGCGCGCGGCCGCGAACGTCGTGGCCACAGCTTTCGTCACGGGCTCGGCGATGGTCTCGACCGACACGCGCTTCACACGCGGCGCCGCGGGCTTCTTCCGGAGCACGACCAGCGCGCCACTGCCGCCGCCGTGGCCGCCTTCGTCTCCGTGGGCTTCTTCTTCCTCTGCCTGCGCGTCGTCCGGCAACTCCTGGTCCTCCTCCTGCTCGCCTTGGTCGTGGCTATCGCCATCGAGCTCGTCGTTCGGCTCGGCCTCGCGCTTCTCCTCCTCGTACCGCAGCAGGTTCTCCGCGAGCCAGAAGCAGCACGCGCGCAGTAAGTTCTTGACAAACAGCGCCCACAGTGCGCGCGACGCGGCCTTGTGGAGCCGCCGCAGCTCCGTCATGGGCGACTGCGCCAGCGCGGACGCGCCCGCGCGCGCCGAGCCCGGCGGCTTGAGCTCCTGCGCGTACCGTTGGAGCTGCGTCTCCAGGAACGCGCGTCGCACGCGCAGCGCAGCGTCGCCTTCTTCCTCTTCCTCTTCTTGTTCATTGGGGGGCGGCGGCTCCGCCACCGTCGCGTTCGCGTCCAGCGACCGCCGCAGCGCGAGCATCTCGGCGGCCTTGTCCCCCCAGTCGAGCTGCTTGAGCTTGAGGTTCGCGAGCCGCAGCCGCGCGTCTTCCAGGCGCTCGCGCGCGTCGCAGATCTCGCGCAGCCTCGCGTTTGACGTCTCGAGCGGCAGTCGCAGCAGCACGCGCGCGTGCGCGTCACTCAAGTGGCCCACCTCGAGCTCGCACGCCGCCGCCTTCTTGTCCACTTTGCGCTGCTTGCGCTGCGCCTTGGCCACCAGCACGTCGGCCTCGAGCTGCAGCTCCGACGCGCCGCGCGGCGGGCTGCTGTCGTGCTCCTCGGCGTCCTCGTCGTCGT
The DNA here is from genome assembly GCA_027475725.1 of Pythium rhizo-oryzae. Taxonomy (NCBI): domain Eukaryota; phylum Oomycota; class Peronosporomycetes; order Pythiales; family Pythiaceae; genus Pythium; species Pythium rhizo-oryzae. Next base: position 3,356 of record JAMFLL010001323.1, on the reverse strand, counting down.
CGTCACCGTCGTTTCCAGACGGCTGCCGCTTCCGGAGCGAGCGCCGATACAGCGCCGTGTCCAGCAGCAGCAGCTCGCGCTTGAAGAAGAACTCGGCGTCCGCCTGCTCCGTAAAGTACCGCAGCAGCGGCAGCCCGTGCGGCAGCTCCGGGCTGCGGCACCGCAGCTCGGCGCGCATGATCGCCTGGAAGCCCTCGAGCACGTCGCGCTCGAGCTGCGCGCACTCGACCTCGAGCCGCGTGGCCTCGGCGAGCACCGCGTCCGCGGGGAACGCGAGCGAGAAGAGCACGCCGACGAAGCTGGGCACGAGCGCGCGCTCGGCCGGCTCATCGTGGAGCACGGGCCAGAGCAGCGTCTGCGCGTACGCGCCGTACTCGCCCAGCGACTGGGCCCGCGCGAGCGCGCGCGCCTGCGCGGCGTCCTCGGCGCGCTGCTCACGCGCGCGCTGGATCGCGCCGGGGCTCGTCGGGTCGTCCGGCGTGTTCTTGAGCCACGCGAGCAGGTCGATCTTCTCCTCCATGCGCGCGAGGTCGCGGCTGAGCGTGCGCCGCGTCGTGCTCTTGACCAGCGTCGGCCGGCGCGCGCCGGAAGCGCTGCCCGTGCGACTGGCGGACGACGATCGCTGCGGCTTCTGGACGCGCGCCCAGAGGTCCAGCAGCACGTCGTCTTTGGCGCGGCACAGGCGGCGCTTCATGCCGTTGAGGAACGCGCGGCAGCGGCGGATCGCAGGCGTGAAGGACGACGAGGACGCGAAGCACACGCGCCCGCGGCGCAGCCACAGCTCGTCCTGGAGCTCGCTGAACCACTCGCGCCGCAAGTCGCCGGCCACGCGCTCGCCGCGCACGTACTCGCTCGACATGCGCGCCACGAGACACCACACGAGCCGCGACTCGGCCAGCGCGTCGCGGTGCTTCTCGTCGTCGTCTTCCGTGGTCGGCTGCCGCGCGCGCGCGAGTGCGCCGTCGGCGTGGAACGCGTACACGCCGCGCGCCAGCAGCCGCCGCGTGGCGTCCCCCGCGGCGCCCGGCGGCGCGAGCTGCGCGGGCGTGAGCCCGTGGCGGTTGGGCTGGTCCGTCGCGCACGCGCCCTCGCTCAGCAGCAGCGAGAGGATCTCGAGGCGCCGCACGTCGTCCTCGATCTGGCCGGCGACCACGTGGAGCGCCGTGTTGCCCGTGCTCGCGTCCACGGCGTTGACCAGGTGGCGTTGCTGCAGGATCAGGTTGCGCGCCTCGATCACGCTGCCCTGGAGCAGCGCGTCGTGGAACGCGCGCACCTCGCGCGGCCGCCGCTCGAGAAGCGCGTCCGGGTTCCCGTCCGCGTCCGGGTGGGCACCGTTGACAGTGATCGCATTCTTCGTTTGGGCAGCCCCGTCCGTGAGCGCCGAGGGCACGCCGGCGAAGATCGCGGCGGCGTCCGAGAAGCAGCCGTAGAAGAGCATGGGCAGCAGCGGCGAGAGCTCCTTGTACGTGTCCCACGCGCTCAGTTGGAGGCGGTCCTCCAGGAACTCGTCCTCCTGCTTCCACACCACAGCCTTCCAGGCGCTGAACACGCCGTAGAGCAGGTGCTTGCGCCGCAGCACGCGCGCATGGGCGCGCACCGTGAGGAACAGCTTGCGGCGCTGCACGGCGTGGCGCCACGCGACGAAGCACTTCCACTTGCGCAGCGGCTCGCGCAGGTCCATCCACACGAGCAGCAGGCGCTGCACCTTCCAGCGCCACGCCGGCTGCGACGCGAGCCGCGCGCGGTGGAGCTCGCGCGTGAAGCAGCTGCGCAGCTGCGCGTGGCGCCACGCGCCCCACGCGCGCTGCCGCTCGCGCGTGAGCCGCATCGCCTGCACTTGCTGCTTCCACGGGCGCATCGCGCGCTTCCGCGCCGCGTAGCCGTGCCAGCTGCGCAGCACGGCGCGCAGCAGCTTCTTGTGGTACGCCTGCTCGGCGATCGCGTCGCGCCAGGCGAGCAGCACGGCGCGCGTCGTGGTCTCGGCAAAGTAGCGCGTCGCGCGCAGCCCCGCGAGCCGCTTGCGCCTCGCAAACGCCGCGAACACGCGGAAGCCGCGGAAGCAGCGCTTCATGCGCGCGAGCGGCGCGCGCGCGGCGGCCTTGACCTTGCGCACGTGGCGCTCCTGGTAGTTGTGGAGCCAGACGTCCCAGAGCGGCAGCGCGCGCGGGAAGTGCGGCAGCGGGACGCGCAGCCGCTTGCTGCGCGTGAACGCGGCGTAGCGCGCCCAGAGCTCGAAGACCGTGAGCAGCTTCTCGCCGGCCCACACGGGGCGCTTGCCCTGGAACGCCTGCCGCGCCGCGCGCTTGAGGCAGAGCTGCGCGTCGAGCCCGACGCGCTTGCGCTCGGCGTGGACGCGCTTCCAGAGCAAAAACACGCGCTGGCCGATCTTCTTGGCCACGGCGCGGCGCGCCGCCAGGTGCTGCGCGCGCATCGCGCGCACGCGCAGCCGGCTGCTCGCACCGACGAGCGACTCGTACGGCGCGAACGCCGCGTTCACAAAGCCCGCGCGGTACGTGGCGGCGCTCTTCGGGCCGTGGCCCGCGGGCTGGAGCGCGTGCGCGAGCACCTTGCGCGTGTACGCGTCGTCGTCCTCGTCGTCGGCCATGAACACGAGGTTGGCCACGATCTTGGGCACGTCCGCGGCCAGCTCGGCCTCGCGGAAGAGCCGCAGCTCGAGCGCGCGCAGCCGCACCGCGCCGCGCACGTGCGCGCGCCACGCGCGGAGGCACCGGCGCACGAGCGCGCGCCGCGCCTGCCGCGCGATGCGGTGCGAGAGCATCCACACCTGGAAGACCGCGTGCCTGGCGCGCGCGCGGCCGGCGCGCCACGCGAGGTACTTGCGCCGCGTGCGCGCCATGCGCCACGTGGCCTGGATCGTGGCGGCCGCGCGCACGCGGCGCCGCTGCCGCTTGTGCGAGTCCAGGAACGCGTCCAGCTCGGCCGCCTCGTCGGCGCGCGCGTGCGCGGCCTCGTCGGGCGTCTCGCGGAACAGAAAGCCGCTCGAGCGCGAGTTTGCGTGGCGTTTGCTGCCGTGGAGGCGCCGCCGCGCGGGTGGCGGAGACGCGGCCACCGTCGGCGGCAGCACCATGGCGCTCTGGGAGCTGGCCAGTGCGGTCGCTGTCAGCGGCGCCAGCGTGCGCTTCCGGGGCGACGAGCGCTTGCGGACCGCGGCGTCTTTCGCCGCGGCCGCGAGCCGCTCTACGCACGCCATCTTCTGCTGGAGATCGGCCACGCGGCGCTGCAGCGCGGCGGCCTCGCTGTCCACGCGCTCGCGCAGCGCGCGCTGCTGCTGCTCGCGCCGCATGTCGCGCGCGTGCGCCGAGTCGGGTAGGAACAGCGGCGCGATCTCCGCGTGG
>JAMFLL010001322.1:0-13230 GCA_027475725.1 Pythium rhizo-oryzae | reverse complement strand
GAGCCCAATCGAACGGCTCGCGGCCAGGAAGGCCGACGTCATTGGATCGAATGCGGACGATGGCGTCCTCGCTCGTGGCCGCGCCGACGCGCCGCCTGCGCGCGCTCGTGCGGGTGGCCGCGGCGGCGCCCATGGCGCGCCACCACGCGCGCTTCCTCTCCAGTGCCACGCCGCCGCCCAGCGGCAAGAGCGATGCCACGGATGGCAAGGCCGCGGATGGCAAGGCCGCGACGGCGCCGAGCAGCGACCCGCAGGGCGTGCTGTCCAAGCCCATCAAGAACCTGCGCGACATGATGGACGCGATCGACATATTGGTGGAGGAGGCGGAGAAGAAGGTGGAGAAGAAGTACCGGCCCAACATGATCGCTGAGTTCAAGCAGCTCAACGACACGGACGGCAAGGTGCACGAGGGCGGCGCCGAGCTCATCCCCGTGGACAAGGCGCGCCGCGTGCCGGCGCTGCAGGCCAAGTCGCTCGCGGGCACGGCCGCCGACGTGGCGCAGGTCGTGGCCAAGCAGCCGGCGACGCTCGTGCTCTCGTCGTTCAAGAACTTTGGGCTCGACATGCTCCCGGCGTGGCGCGAGCCGTTCCTCAAGGAGTTTGCGGCCACCAAGGGCGTGCAGGTCGTCGGGCTCAACATCATCGAGGACTGGTACATGAAGCTCGTGTCCGGCTCGATCGTCAACGGGCTCAAGGAGAAGACGCCCGTGGCGCTCCAGGCCGCGACGTACGCGCACTTTGGGCGCTGCGACGACTTCCGCACGGCGCTCGACCTCTACAACAGCTTTGTGGGCTACGCGCACCTGATCGACAACAAGGGGCGCGTGCGCTGGATGTACGTAACTGCGGACGGAATGGACGGAGTGGCCCTGTGAGGACTGACGGAGCGCTTGCTTATTTGTTGTGTGTCTATAGTGCCGGCGGCCCCGCGACGCCGCAGGAGCTCGAGCGGCTCTTCAAGGTCACGCGAGAGCTGCTCGCGCAGCAGAAGCAGGGCCAGCAGCGACGACGATAGAGCGATATAGGGAAAATGATTCGAAGCCCGTGCGTTTGCAGTTAAATAGAGCTATTCGCGCAGTGTGGAAACGATCTCCCCCTCGCCGAGAGATGGACTCATGACGGACCGGTCAGCACGGGCGTGACGACGGAGCCGCCGCGCGGCTGCGCCTGCGCGTCCGAGGATGGTGAGAGCGGCAGAGGCGTGCGAGGAGCTCGCCCGAGCTCCGGGTCCGGCACGATCTCCACGTTGACGATCTCGAGGTCAAGGTTGTTCTTGCACATCGGACACGTCTGCAGTATCCATTCGCTAATCAGTGCGCTGACCATGCTCGCGTCATCCCCACTACAAACGCACCGTGTTGCGCCCAAGCCACTCGTCGATGCAGGCCACGTGGAACAAGTGCTTGCACGGCAGATTGCGCACGTCCTCGTCCTCTTCAAACTCGATCTGTAGGCATTCCACACCCAAAGACAAGGACACCCATCAGCCTCCCAGCCAAGAGGTTTCTCCAAGGGGTGTTGCGAACGCACCAGACAGATCGGGCAAATGTCCTCGTTGTTCGGGTCGTGCTCTGGGTGGTCGTCCGCGCCCGTTGCGGGCGTGGTCGCGGTCGTCGCGGGCGCATTCACGGGCGACGAGGCCGGCGTCGGCTTCTTGTACTTGATGACCTCCATGCGGTCCAGCCGCTCGCGGGGCAAGCCGCGCGCAGCCGACGACACGCCACGGAGTCGTGCGAGCTCCAACTGGCCACACAGCACAGTCGTTAGTCCCTAGATACAAACAAACAGCGCTCTCCGCCCAAAGCACACGCACGTTGCGACGGTCGATGCGGCGCCAGCGCACGATGAGCACCACGAGCACGATCACGATCGAGAACACGAAGCCGCCGAGCACGTACACGAGCGTCTCCATGTTCACGGGCAGCGCCGCCGGCGCGTCCTGCTGCATGACCGCGCCCGTGAGGTTGAACTGCCACACGTCGCCGCGCTGCGACTGGTAGCTGCCGCCGTGGACGACCATGGTGTCGCGCCAGAGCACGGCGCGGTGGTTGTACCGCAGCGGGGGCACGGCGTCGTCCGGGCCTAGCACGGCGTGGTAAAACTGCACGCGCGACGGCGTCCTGTCGCCGCCACTGGCGTCGGTCGAGGCCGCCGGCAGCACGTAGCCGCCCACGACGTCGTCGTACACGTACCCGCTCGAGCCCTGCTTGGGCCGGAAGTAGCCACCAAAGAACCAGAGCTTTGGCGCCGCGCCGCCCGTCGCGACCACCGATGTGTACGCGCGCTGGAGCGGCACCGAGGACTGGAGGCGCCGCCACTTGAGCGTAGTCAGTGAGAAGGCCCACGTGTCCCCGAGTAGCGACCACGACGGCAGCTCCAGGTGGCGTCCGCTAAACACGACCAGAAAAGTCTCCCCGCTCTCGGTCGTGAACTTGGTCAGGCTATGCGAGAACCGCGCCGGTGGCCAGGCGTCGCCCGCTCCGGGGGTGAGCTGCGTCCACGTAGAGTTGCCAAGATCGTACCGCCAGAGATCGCCAAAGTCCTTGGGCGCCGCGTCCACGACTTCGTCGTAGGCGATGCCGCCAAATACGTACAGCTGTCCGTCGTGGGCGATGGCACCCGCCTCGGAGCGTGGCGCCGGCGCGTTCGCCGTTGCCGCCGCCGTGCTCACATTGCTGTTGCTGCCACTGCCACTGCCAGCTGTGGCGTTCGTCGCCGTGGCGCCGACGCGCGGATCCGCACGCCAGACTTCTTTGCCAGACTCGAGTGAGAGTCGCCAGACGTCGTTGAACTGCGTGACGATCATGTCCACGCTGGTGGGCATGGCGCCCGTGCCGTTGCGCTTCTGCTCGATGGAAAGCCCGCCAAACACGACCATCTCGGCGACCGTGGCGTTCGTGTGGAGCGCCGTGGCGTGGTGGAAGCGGTGCTGCGGCGACACGACGGCATTGCTGCCATCACTGCTGGCACTCGAGGCGTTGGCGCTGCCCTCGCGGTCGCCGACGATCTTGGTCCAGAGCTCGCTCTCGAGGTTGAACTTCCACGTGTCGTCAAACTCGTAGTCTTCCGCGGTCGCCGTATCGCCGATGCCGCCAAACACGTAGAGCGCGTCCTGGTGCACCACGAGCGAGTGGGCCGCGCGCTTGAGCGGCTGCGCTTGCTCGCTCGAGAGCGACGCACGCGGGTTCGGAGGGATGTACTCCCATTTGCGGCGCCACTGCGCGACAACCCAGCGCGGAGCCGCCACGAGCAGCACCACGAGCAGTGCCAGGCGGAGCCCTGGCAAGCGAGGCCGTCTTAGCCGTCTCAGCTTCGCCACGCTGCGTGGCGGTGCTGCCATCATGGCCGTGGCTGACACTTCTCGCTGCCTCGACGCTCACTCACCGCCTTTCCTCGGCGGGTGGCGGGAGAATGAAGCGAGATTGGGTCGTGTGGCATCGCGGATCGATGGCGCGCCGGCGCGCGGGACTAAATAGAGCGCTGAGCGGGCTGATCTCTGGATACGCGAGTTCTCTCGACGGCGACAGCGTATTGGTTGAACATCCCGAGCGATGGCTGGCTGGTCCTTCAATCTTGCACGATGGAGAGGGGGGATATTTCTGGACCACCTGGGCTTCCAATCTTGACGCGAAGGGGATGGCGATGGCGGCAGCCAAGTCGGTGGGTCTTGTCGTGGCGCTTTATATATACGGAGAGGGGGGAGGGAGGGGGGAGTTCCAACATGTCTACCATCTATAATGATACCTGCGGGGAGCCGGAGGCTGGTGCCTGCGTCTCGCTGTGGCTTGGCAGCGCGTCCGGCGGCGCTGGCACGAGCGCAGCGATGATCGCAACGTCACTAGGCGCGTGCTTGCCCGGGGATGGGGACGCGGACGCCGGTCGGGGCGCTGGCAATGACGGCTCGGGCTTCTCCTCTGGCGACGGGTTGTTCGGCAGCAGCTGCGGCTGCTCCTCGGGGCCGTTTACGGCGGGTCCTTGTAATGATGGAGATGACCGCCGGAACGCGGCTGACTGTGAGTCGGGGGTAGCGGCGCGCGATGGACTGCCCGTTCTGGACGGCGTCCCGACTCTGGACGGCGACTTGTTGTCGCGCAGGGCCGACTCACTTGGCGCTGGGGGAGTCGCCTGCTCTTGAAGGAGCCGGACGCGGTAGTCTATTTGGTCCACGCACTTGAACACCAGACAGCCGATGAGTAACCAAGACTGGTCGCGGACCGAGCGATTGGGACTAGAGAAAGCACTGTAACTAAACGTACCTCTTGGAGAAGAGCGCGTGCCTTGCGCTGGTCGTCCGTGAGTGGCGGGTGTTGCCACTCACCGAGCTCGTGGCGATGCCGCAGGCTCGCGAGCAGCGACGCCGGGCTGAGACTCGATCGTGAGATCAGGGACGCCCACTATCCAGTAGACACCAAGCATTTGCACCGTTGTGAGACCCCTCTTTCAAAACGCACACAGCACAGGCGCATTGAAATACCCACATTGAGCTCCACGTCTGCGAGATGCTTTAGATCCAGGTTCCCAAACACGCTATGGCAGCCCCACGTAGAAACTTCCTCCTGGAGAAGCAGTCAGGCACACCAATGTGAGCGCCAGGAGTGTGAAAAAGGGGTGCTAATGGCCCGTCCCTGGGCACGCACCTCGTCGAGAAGCACGGCGCTGGAGGTCGCGTGGTAGATGTCGACGGCCGCGCGGATCGCCGTCACGTGTACTTCAAACTCGGTGATCGCGTCAACGTGGTGCGCCGTGGTCGAGTGGGACTCGATTTTCGCGACCACCTCGTCGGCCACGGCGTTCGCGGGACCGGTGCGCACAGCAAGACACGCCAGCAGACGCAGGCAGACCTCCCGGATCTCGACCGTCGCTGTCAGTGACAGCGAGAAAAAGATAGAGTGAGCATGAGTGAAAACAAGAAGGCAGAGGCACACACAAATAATCCGTTCGTACGCTTTTTGCAGCCGCGGCCGTTCTGCTGGCTGTGCGTGGTCTTGGGCGCGAGCATCTTTTCGAGCAGCCGCAGCAGCTTGTGGACGCCCACGACAAAGTACAGGATGTCGATCTTCCACTGCGGCTGACGCGCGCGCGACACGACCATGGTCTCGTACAGCGAGGCCACGCAGGCTACGAGGTCCACGACGAGCCACGACGCCATCTCGTGCATCTTCTCGTGGACGCACAGCGAGCGCTCGTACTGCCCGAGCAGCCGCAGGATCACGCTCTCGAACACGGTCTGCATGCGGAAGAGCACGAACTGGATGGCGTACGTACACCGCGAGTTGGAAAACCAGGGTTTGCTCGCGCTCCAGTCCTGCTCGCACACGCCCAGCAGCGTGTGGCTCGAGAACTCGTGGAAGAACACGCGCTGGAGGTACTGCAGCTGGAGCTGGATCATGGTGGCCACAAGCGCCTCCATGCGCTGGAAGCTGCGGTCGACCCACTCGGCGTGGATGCCGTTCGCATGGTCGCGCTTGTTGCGGCGCTGCTGCCCCACCGTGTCGAGCTCGTACCGTACAATGTGCCACGTGTACAGGAACCGGCAGGCCGTGGCGTACTCGGCGATCACGACCTCGAGCGCGCTCGTCTCGTCCTGCTCGAGACGCGTCTGGATCTGCTTGGTGAGCCGCAGCAGTTTCTCCTGGAGCACCTGCGCGAACGCGCGGCCGAGCGCGATGTTGTTGTTCTGGATGCACGCGCCGATCATCTCCTTCTCCTCGAGCAGGTGGTGCGCCAGCTTCTCAAACGGCGACATCTTGGGGCCGACGGCGTTGATCCGCAGCGGCACGTCGGGCAGCACGAGCTGGTGGTGGTACGCGCCCTTGTCGTCGAAGAACGCGTTCTCGACCGACCGCCCGAGCAGATTCGAGTTGCTCGCGGCGCTGAGCGACAGCCGCCGTGGCTGCGCCTGAGGATGAGGATGTGGCGCGGCACCCGGAGAGGGCGCGCTAATTGAACTCGAGCTATTGGCAAGCGCCGAGTGCTCCAGCGCGGCGACGAGATTCCGCACGGACGCCGAGGCCATGACGATCGATGAGGACCGCTCGGTCGAGGCCGTGGCGCCCGCGGGCCGCCGCGGCTGGAGCTCCTGGTTGAGCACGGACCGGAAATACCGCGCAAAGACGTGCTCGCCGCGGCTGATGGACGGCTCCATGGCCTGCCAGAGCGACTTGCCCACGCGGTGCTCGAGGTCTTCGTTGGGGAAAATGGAGCTGATCTCGGTCACAAGCGACTGGAACACGTCGAGCATCGTGCGGAACTTGAGCCCCATGTGTATCCGGAAGCTCGGGTTCAGCGGCACGATGCAGAGCCGCAGGTCCTTGACGAGGATCCAGTCCTGCGGCGCGAGCAGCTGCTGCCACGCGAGCGTGTCGGGCGATTTCTCGATGGATTTCTTGAGCTGCAGCTTGCAGCGCTTGTTGTCCTCGACCTCGGTGACCGTGACCTCGACCCAGAGCGAGTCCTTGTTGTTGTTCACGAGCAGGCGGTGGCCCTGCCACTTGGCGAGCCCGCCGTTGCGCGCGTAGCGCCTAAGAAAGTCGGCACTCGAGTCCCACACGAGCGGCACGAAGATCTGGCCGTCGAGCGACGCGTTCACGCCCGCGAGTCCGCGGCTCTCGTCCGTGTGGACGGTCGTGACGTCGCGGTCGGTCGCGGCGAGGATGGTCTTCTGCCACCAGACGCCGAGGTGGTTCAGGTCCGCGACCAGCACGCGCACCTGGTGGCCGGGCGGCGCCGGCGGCAGCACAGCCACGCTCGCGCGCTCGTCCACGGCCGTGATCGCGTGCGGGAAGATGGGGATCTTGGAGCGGAACTTGCGCGAGCGCACGTACAGCTGCGCGTGCGGCGCGTCGGCCGTGACGGGCGAGGCGCCCATGACGGCCATGTCCTGCTGCCACTGGTCCGACACGCGCATGAGCTGGTCCATCTTGGTGTCGATGATCGCGAAGAGGTACTTGGCGTACACGTCGCGGATGAGCACCTCGAACTTCTCCGAGACCACGGCCGCGTCCGTGTTGATGTCGTCGCCAAAGATCGTGGAGAGCGTGCCGTCGGCCGAGAAGAGGCACACGGTGTTGACGTCCTTGCGGATCTGCTCCTTGATGAACTCGGCGTTGCGCTTGAGCTGCTGGAGCAGCGTCTCGCTCGAGAGCTTCTGCGGGTTGTGCGCGAGCCGCACCTCCTCGTCGCGCTTCTCCATGTACGCGGTCCACTGCGAGACGGCCGGCAGGAACCGCACGTAGTGGAGCGCGGTCTGGATCGGCACGTTGCGGTGGCGTAGTTCGTCCAGGATCGCGCGGCTCAGCTTCTCGCCCAAGTGGCGGAACATGTCCTGGATGCGGTCGATGATCGCGTCGCTCAGTGGCGCGCTGTCCGGCGCCAGCTCGCTGTTCTCCGAGATGCTCGCGCGCCGCGACGGCACCGACGCCGACGCCTCGGACCGCGCCGAGAGCGAGCCGCTGGCGTACGCGGCCTCGCCGCGGCTGTCCGCACTGCCGGGGCCATCGCGCGCCGTGGCGGGCGGCGCCGCGAGCACGAGCGAGTCGCGCGGCGTGCCTCCGACGCTGCGGCGCTTGCTGAGCTTGCGCAGCAGCTTGGGCCGGTCGTGCTGCGTGCCCTCGACGTCGCGCTCGATGGTCTCGAACGCGTCGCGCGTGTCCAGGTAGAGCTTGGCCGCGGCCTGGAGCCGCAGCGCCGAGGGCGCCGCGCCGCAGGCGCTCGGGAGGATCAGGTGGTGGATCTCCTCCAGCAGCTGCAGCACGACCATCTCGTCGCTCGAGTAGCTCGGCGGCGGCCGCACGGGGAGCGCCGCCATCGGCATGGAGGCGGTCGTGGTTCGTCGGCGCTGGGTAGGCTTCGGATCGATCGAGTGGAGCGGACGGACGGATGCGTTGGGAGGCGGGAGGTTAGACGCGCGTGTGCACGATGCGCATGGGCGTTAGACGCGGGCCACAGAGGGGGGGAAAGACTCCACACTTGTCAACGAAGGTGGCGAACGAACGGCGCGCTTCAATATCGGCAGCGCGCGCTGTCTTGAGCATGTGTCGCCCCCGCGTTCCAATGACATCTCCCGCGTTTCCGTTATCCGTCCGGTCGGCGCGCATGGGACTAAAATTGGCGCGGTTGATAAATAGCGCCAAGGGTCACTCGTGGTTGTCTGTCGTCTGGTTGACGCGGGAAGCTTTTTCTTTTTTAGTCAAAACACGGTGGGTGGAAATCTGAGATTTCGTTCGAAAGCCTGTCCAACTTCAACGCACCCACATCCGGAATCCAGAGTTTGGAGGGAGCTGATGGCACACGTTCTCGGCGGTCCAGTGTTGCACACGTGTCCACACAAACGCCGCCAGCAGTCAGTCGAGATCTTCGTGCTTCTCTGGACGGACGTAGCGTCCGGAAAAGGAGACGCATCTTGTTGACAGCCACATTCGGCCGCAAAGTATGCGGCGAGGACGGTCATACCATCCACAACTGCGACGTCAGGCGACCGCGACTAACGGCCGCACTCCCGGATCCTCGGATGACTCGAGCAACAGAACACTGGCTCTGGACGCTGGACGTATGGAAGTGCTCGTGATAAATCTCACTGAAACGACCGTCGCGAAAGTGGCCTGACCCGCCCGACGCCACTGGGTCTGGATCCTGCGAGTCAAAGAGTGGCCACGCTGACTGGCGTGCTTAAACGGTGGTGGCACAGACGCTGATTCGAACTTGTGGCTGCCGTCCGCACGACGCATCCAGCTGACCGCTGGCTTCTCCCAACAATGACCCTTGGCGCGCAAACCGGTAGGACGCGCGGCCACTGACCACCGGTCAGTGCGGACGCGGTTCAGCACCTTCCGCGCTCGTCCACTTGTCGTGGCCACACCACTTTTTGCCGCGCGATCCACACGGCGAACGACACCGAAGCTCAAGCGAAAACATGGCGAGACGCGCGGCTGCCGCTCTTGTGGCGATGTTGCTGCTGTTGACGCCTCCGGAAACCGCGCCACAGACAGGTACAACGACGCTGCTCCGTATGCTGCTGAGTGTTGGTGCGCCGGGATTGACATGGCGTTTGCAGTCTCGATCAGGCGCACGCCGCGACCGACGCGGCCCACGCGAGTGGAAGAGAACGCGGCGGATGCGATTGTCTTCGATGCATCCACCTTCGAGCCTGGGGTTGTTCGACCCGCTGGGAGCCAGGATGTCGAAGCACCAGTGCCGATTATCGGGGGCCCGGAGACGATTCGCCCCGACGGGGTGGACTCGCATCTGTCGGAGGCTCCAACACCAACGCCGCAGCTCCCTGCCTCGACGTCCACAGGTCCGCCAACACAATCACCGTCAACCACACCACCGAATGTCCACGCGTCGACAACACGCCCAAACGTCTCCCAAACCGGCAACAAGTTGAGCGCTCCGCCTCCGGCTCCGCTTCCAGCTTCAAGCACCGCGCCGACACCGCAGGGGACACCGAAAGAAGCGCGGGTCGAACCACCGACGCCCACCGTCCGGCAGATGCCGACATCCACACCTTCCATCACCAAGACTTCACCTTCTCCGTCCGTGCGAGGATCCGTTACTCCGACGCCACCGCCCGAATCCACCACGCAACCGCCCCGACCGCAGACGCCGCAAGCCATTGAATCGTCGATCTCACGACCAGAGAAGACCTGGCCATTCCTTGTTTTCATCGGCGGCATCGCCGCTGTCGCAGGCGTCATCGTTGTGCTCCTGTGGAAAGACACGCGCTTCCCCAAGCAGCGTCAGTCGCATGCTGGCACCACGAGCATGCAGAACAAGACCGGCAGCGGCGAGCTCGAGTACGACTGGTACGCGTCGTCGCCGAGCTTGTCGTCTCCTCAGTTCAGCGTCGACACGTTCATGGGCCGGCAGCAAGTGCGGATCCAGTCCGATCCACACGTCAGCAGTCGTGCCGCGAGCACAGTCGACTTGCTCAACGTCTCCACCGTGGGCGACCGCTCGACCGCTTCCAACTCCAACCGGACCGCTAGTTCCCAGCCGATCCAGGAAGAGCAGCAGACCGACCTCGCGTCGTTCCATGCAAACGTCATCGAGGCGATCCGCTCAGGGGAAACCCTGCGCTTCGAGTCCAGTGGGAGTTCCTCCCCGCATGTCTCCTTCGACGACGAAGTGAACGTGCTCACGAACTGGAGTGGCTCGGACACGGACGCAAGTGTCCAGGCCATCTTTGACGAGCACCATCGCGCGTTCTTGCGGTCCCAAGACAGCACAACTCTTTACGCTGGCGGCGGCTCCGCGGCCTTCTCGCCGACTTCCACGGACAGAGGCGACGACTTCGACTCAGACGAGAGCGACAGCGATGAGCTCGGTTACGGGGAGAGCAGCAGTGACGGAGAAGATGAGCGCGCGTCCGAGCGCCAGCCCCGCCGGTACTCCAATGGCTCCGCGTACTCGGCCGTGCCGTCGTTCTCGACCGCGATCCTCGGAGATTGTTCGTTCGTCTCGAGCACGCGCAGCGACTGGAGCGACCTCACGATATCAACGAGCGAGCGCGAGTCTCACCAGTCGATCGGGAGCCAAGACGAGCTCGTGTGAAGGTCGCATCGTCGCGTTGCTGCAGAGAGTTCGCGTCGTGTCGTCGGGGCGGCGTCCATTTTGTTTTTGTGTCGTGCGTTTTCCCGCGCATTTTCGTTGTTTTTTGTGTAGGCGTATTCTCAGATTTGTGTACTACTGATCCGATTTTGGTTCGTGTAACCCCATTTCCGTTTGTTTCCAAAAACCTTAGGTTTTTCTTTTCTTGAGGTTTTACGGACTCCCCCGCACACATCCACAGCGCGTAAGTGGGCAGTGGGCGTTGGCCCGGTGTTTTCTCCCCAAGTCGCCAAACACGAGAAGGCGACCAGCGCGCGCGCACGTGAGTCGGCCCCTCCTCGGTGTCCCCCACTGAGCTGCGATGAACGACAGCGACCACGGTCTCAACCTCGAGTTCAACCTCCCAGCCGAGCACCTCGTCGCAACGCCGCATGTGGACGAGGACCAGCTCAATGGCGCGATCCGCGGCATCCTCCACGGCGCCGACCTCGAGCAGCTCTCGCGCCGCATGATCCGCAAGCAGCTCGAGGCGCAGTTCCACATGGACCTCTCGCACTTTAAGGACAAGATCAACGAGTGCATTCTCCGGATAATCGAGGAGCAGCAGCAAGCCGAGGACGATGGCGACGACGACGAGCCGGAGCCCAGCGACGCCGACGAGGAGGACGCCGACGAGGAGGAGGACGAGGACACGGGCCGCCGGAAGTCGCCCAGCAAGGCCAAGAAGCCCAGCAAGGCCAAGACGGCCGCGCCCAAGAAGAAGGCGGCCGCGGCGCCTAAGAGAAAACGCGGCGCCGATGGCGCCAGCACGGCCGGGAACGGCGGCTCAAGTGCGTTCAACATGAAGCTCTCGTTGTCGCCCGAGCTCGCCGACGTGTGTGGCGCCGATATGATGGCGCGCCCGCAGATCGTCAAGGCGCTATGGGAGTACATCCGCGAGCACGACCTGCAAGACCCCAACAACAAACGTGTGATTATCCTGGACGAGCGTCTGCGGAATGTCTTCCAGCGCGACTCGGTCACGATGTTCTCCGTAAACAAGTTTGTGAAGCGCCACGTACGGAAACCAGAGGAACTGCCACCCGGCGGGTGGGCCGATATCCATCGTGACGGCGTGTCCAGCGATGAGGACGAAGGAGAAAAGGCCACTAAGAAGAAGGCTGCTGCGGCCAAGAAGAAGAAGAAGGCCGCATCCACGGGAGACGACGACGACGGCGCCGAGAAGAAGCCGAAGAAGAATCCGTTCAACGCCGAGCTGGCAATATCGCCTGAGCTCGCCGTTGTGGTTGGCTCTGACCGCCTCGCGCGTCCGCAGATCGTGAAGCAGATCTGGGAATACATCCGCGCCCACAACTTGCAGGACCCGTCGGACAAGCGTACGATCTTGCTGGACGACACCATGAAGCGAGCATTCCAGCGAGACACAGTGACGATGTTTTCAATCAACAAGTACATTAAGCGCCACGCCATGAAGCCCGAGAACTTGCCGCCGGGCGGATGGGCGGACGTGCCGCGTGACGGCGCGTCCAGCGACGAGGACGAAGATAGCGGCAAGAGCAAGAAGAAGGCCAAGAAGTAGTGCATCGCTTGTCGGGCGGGCGCGTAGAACGGTCTCACCACGAGTATGGTAGACGGGGAGGAGACGGGAAAACCACCCACCGACACGTTGGCGTATTCGTGCTGTATGTTTTTTGAAAACTGAAGATACCTCACCACTTGCTCTTCAGCGAGAGGATAGCTCCGTCAGAGTATCCTGGGGCATTGCCATTTCGCCATTGCTCAGCGTGGAAGCGGCGAGCCGTCGCTTGTGATCAGATCACGCCCAAGAGACGCGGGAAACCATCATCCCAGCCTGCGATGACATCACCTGGGTCACCACACAGCACAGGCTACGCATCACATCTCAGAGGTAACATGCTATGGCAGAGGTAAAACATCATAGAACACGGGTAAACGTGGAGTGTGGGTCCATGTGACCCCTGTCGCTCTCTCGCTCTCTCTCTCTCTCTTTCGCTCTCGCTTTCACACACAGTCGACGTCCGCAGAAAGCAGCCGCCACGCGCCGCTGGCCGAACGTCTAAACCAAACGGACGGGGCCACCGAAGCAGCGCGCCGGGGCTCATCCACGCCGCTCCGCCCCACCCGTTGCCGCCTTTGGGCTGGGACCGTGAGGACTCGCTTCGAGTCTAAACGTTAAACCTCCCTCCTCTCTCCCCGAGTGCTGCGTCATCTTCCAGAGAATTCTCAGTATGGAGCCTCCCGCAGTTGTCGGCGCGGCGCCGCCGCTGATCGCGACGGCGTTCTCCGCGGCCGCAGCGAGCGACGAACATGGTGACGGCCCGTACGACGCGCTCGGCGACTCGGACGATGAGGCCGAGTGCCGCGTCTGCCGCGGCGAAGCGGTGCGTGCGGACGTAACCATCGCAATCCACATGACGATGGGAACTGACAGTACTTGTTTGTGTTGGAACAGGAGCCCGATCGGCGGCTCTTCGCGCCGTGCAAGTGCAGCGGCAGCATCCGCTTCACGCACTCGGACTGCCTCGAGCAGTGGCTCGAGCACTCGGGCAAGAGCTTTTGCGAGCTCTGCGGCCACAAGTTTGAGTTCAAGCCGCTCTACGACGCGGCCGCGCCCGACGTGCTCCCGTGGAGCGAGCTGGTCGCGACCGTCGCGTCCATGGC
>JAMFLL010001321.1:2942-15502 GCA_027475725.1 Pythium rhizo-oryzae | reverse complement strand
CCTCGCCGGCGCAGCTCATGGACGCGGTCGTGCAGCACGCCGTGGCCGCGAGCCGCGCCGACCCGCACCGCAAGCGCCGCCGCGCCACGCGGCGCCACGGCGCCTATGTGCGCAAGCGCGAGCTCGAGCAATCGCGACTGTACAACCTGCCGCTTGACGTCATCGACCTGAAGCGCCAGATCGCGCAGCTCGAGCAGCTGCGCGAGATGCTCGCGGCGCGGACGCTGAACGCGCGCGACGCCGGGGACGGCTCGCTCGTGCGCACGGCCAGTGTGTACTACGACGTGATGGCGCGCGGCTTCCAGGACATCGTGACGCAGGGCCACCGACAGATCGACACGCGCGCGTACATTGCCGCGGCCATGCGCGAGGACGTGTGGATCGGCCGCTTCTGCGGGCGCCAGAACTTTGTGCCAATGATGCAGCGCTACACGGCGTTCTTCGCCGACAACCGGCTGCGGCTCACGAGCGCCACGGTGCTGGCCGCGGGCGACCACGTCGTGGTGCGCACGAAAGGTCAGTACAGCGCGCGGCTCACCACGCGCACGATCGAGGCGCTGTTCCCACACATCATCGAGGACACGGCCCACGCGGGGCTCGTGCGGCGGCTGCTCGCGCGGCCGCTCGAGGGCGAGTCCACGTTCGACTTTGTGTTTGACCGCGCGAGCGCGCGCGTCGCGCGCTTCGACGCCGACATGAACTTCCTCCCGGCGTTCCTGCAGCTCGTGCCCGACCCCGAGGAGCTCGCGTTCCTGTTCAGCCAGGCCAAGATCTCGGAAGAAATGTTCATCGGCGAGCTCGACGAGTTCGACGCCTCGCGCTCGGCAGCGTGCGCGACCGACGAAGAGGACGCGACTACTACCGCAGCCACATCGCCGTCGTCGCCATCGTTCTCCGACTCATCGGAGCCCTGCCGGACGCCGTCACCGCCGTCGGTGCCGCGGAACCTCAAGATGGCCGACCTGCTCTCCCCGGAATGCGACGACGACACCGAGAGCGCGGTGCGGATGCCGGCGCTGTACATGTAATACTGTCAATCGCTCGACGCGCCTCTCACTAGTGGCATCACGAGTCCCAGCGCTCTGTGAGCCGTGGTGCATCATACATTCACACTCTAAATGGATCTATTTGCTTTTTTGGCCATCAAATCCACACACTATCACTCCTACACGCCGCCGCGACTGCGCTTCTTGTGGCGGTCTCCACCCCTCGAATCCTCGGGCTCGTCAGGGGCATACGCGCGCACGTACTTAGCCTCCACCTGCTTCTCCTTGGCGTTGTCCAGCACGTACGCGACGTCGTATGTCACGGGAGTGCCCTCGGTCACCTGGGTCACGCGCGCCACGCCGCCGGGCTTGTTCACGTTCGGCCCATCCCGTGCACGGACCTTGACAACATCCCCCTTCTTGAACACGACCGACGGATCAAAGCCCTCGTCTGAGTCCTCGTCGATCACGAGGCGACGGGCGAGGTTCCGGTCCGCGAGCGCGACGTCTGCGCCGTCTTTGTTGTGCTCGTCGTCCACATCGACCACAATAGGCGCGCTCTTGCGCCCAGCCGTGTCGTCAGCATCACCCGTTCCAGAGCGTCGTCGCTTGCGCTTCGAGTTGGACTTGGACGACGAGATCGCGCCGCCAGACTGGGCGCCACGCTGGGGGCTCTTCGCGGGCGTATTGTGCTTCGATTCCTGCCGCCGCGGCTTCATGTGCGGCGGCCACTCGATCTCGTTCTGCATGCCCGACGTCTTCAAGTGCTTGGGGCACCACGCCTGGTAGTGCGGGTCGCGCGTGAGAAGCCCGTTCACGTACGCGCACGACACGTGGTACGCCGTCATGCACCGCTGGTTGGCACACTGAATCTTGCTGAGGCCCTTCTTGCCGCCGCAAATCTGGCACGTCAGCGCGCGCCGTTCATCGGCCGGGATGTGGTCCAAGCCGTGGGCCACACCGTTCTTGAAAAATGTCTCGGGAGTGTACATCGCACACTGCGGATGCACGACGCGACCGCACGACGTCGCAGCAAAGTCACCACCGGTGAGCTCGCAGAGCACGCACACTTCGTTCCCCTCCTGCTTGATCTTGTTGATAAACATGCCGCCACACGAGTCGTCCTGGTCCGAGTCGGAATCCGAGTTGTCGCTGCTGTCGCCACGCGCACGAGCGCCAGGCTTGGACTGATCGCGTGTCACGCCTGGAGCGCGGCTCGCGCCCTCCTCGTCGCTGGAGGCATCGCTATCCTCGAACTCCCTCCGCGCCGCGGCCATGTCGCGGTACATCGCGTCATAGTGTTTCCACTGGATCTCGTCGAGCTTGCGCTTCCGGTACTGCTTGGTCGCGTACTCCTGCTCCACAGCGAGCTGAAGCGCCGAAAAGAGCGCCTCGTTGCGCTCCATCACGTACTTAAACTGTGCCTGCGCGGCGACGAGCTGCTTCGTCACCTCGCTCTCCTCGTCTTCAGCATCGGACTCGTCGGCGTCATCACCGCGGTCGATGACATACTCGAGGCTGCCAGACAGCGCATCAGACAAGAGCGCGTCGACGGCGTTTTGCTTCACCGGGAAGTGCACGTGCCACAGGATCTCTCGCTTGGCGATATCCTGACCGCCACCCTGCTCGTCAAAACCCTTTTGCATTGTGACCGAGTTTTGCAGGACTGACACCTGCAGCTGCACCTTTTTTTGAGAGCTACGCGTCATGACCGGCAATTCCGCGTCCTTGTCAATGACCTCCAGTCGCAAACCGAAGCGAGCCTGCACATTCTCGGGCTCGGGCTCCGCGACTGGTGTCGCGTCCGTTTTATCTGTCGGCGTATCCGGCTGCTGCTTCGTAGGCGTGGACTCTTGGTTCTCCCCCTTCAAATCGACAACCGCTTGGATCCACTTTCGCTCGACCTTCTTCTCTGATCCACCCAGGATGTACGAGATATCGTATACGTAGCGCTTCTGAGAGCCATCGGCCGAGGTCTCCTCGTGCACTTTCCGAACACGACCAGCGCCGCCGAGCTTGTTGATTCCCGGCCACGTTCGCTTCGCAACCTGTACCGTCGTTCCGACCGCCAATGGAGGCAGGTTGTCCCACTCGTCATCCTGGCCAACCTGCTCCAAATTCACACCGACGAAGACAGAGTCGGACGCCAGGTAGCGTTTCTTCTGTTTCTGGCTGTCACGATACTCTTGGATGTACTTGGGAACTGGATGCTCGCGAGACGGGAAGTGGAGCAGACCTTCGGTCGTCTCCGAGTACTCAGGGTGTGCCTTGCTCAAGCGAAAGCCAACAAGCGCTTCGACCTTGCCGATCAGCTGATCCCACGTCTTCTTATCAAATTTCTGCACGAAAAATCCCGCCTCGAGAGATTTCCACATCAGGTTCATCGCGATCTTGCCGTCCGAGCGCAAGTAGAACCACGGCCAGTCAGTGCTCAACGCCTCCTCCATTGGCGTCCGATCCGATGACTTGTCCACCGATTTCGGTGGTTTAGGTTCCTCAACAGGGGGATCCAACGGTCCTGCCACCGGCTTCTCAGGTTTTGCTTTTGACTCGGGCACTACAGATCCAACGGGCTTGACGGGAGTCACAGGTTTGGGCGGGAAGAACGGCTTCGCCGTCGCGGGCGGAAGCAACGGTGTAGTAGTAGTTGCTGTTGTTGTGGCTGCCATGCCGAACGATGCGAGACTGCGCTTGGACTTCAGTTTCAGCCAGATGCGGTACGGTGGCTGCAGCGACATCAGGATTGGCTTGAGCGACATCGTATCGCGCTTTCGCAGTGTCACGTCGTTGACCGTCATCATTTCATCGCCGTCCTGGAGAATGCCCCGGCGAAGCGCGTCAACCACACCCGCGTTCGTATGGAGCTGTTGGGCTTGGAGCAGCATAAGTTTGCCGCTAGGGCGCTCCTCGGTCCGCACGCTGATACCCAGAGGTAAGCTCGGAATGATGAGCAGCACATCCTCGAACATGCCAGTATCAACCACCGGTCCAGAGATAGGAACAAATACCTGCGTTTTCGTTTGCGCTGTCGGCGCCACAAACTGGGAGAAGGTTTGGACCGGAGCCATCGGAGCCGGCAGAAGTGAAGCAGTCTGTGGCGCGATCGGTGCAGATTGCGGTGGCGGTTGTGGCGTAGGCGTTTGAACAACTGGCGTTGTCGCTTTCACCATGTTTGGCTTGGTGAGCTGCTTGACAATTCCAAACGAAGGCACCATCAGAGTCTGCTGTTTCTTCGGAGGTCTTCCACGCCCAGGACTCTTCACTTTTGCTGGAGATACGCGCTGCGGACGAGGCGACGCCGCGGCTGGCTTCGCAGGAGAGGATTTCGCTCCCCGCGCTGGCGATTTCCTTCTCGCGGGCGAGTCGACATCCGAGTCGATGTCCGACGAGAACATGCTGCTGTTATCCGACTCCTCATCGAGTACAATACCGTCGTCGCCTTCGCTCGACTCGCTCGTCACACTGTTCCGTCGTCGAGGGAGTTTCTTCTTGCCCTTCATACCAACGCGAACGTGAGGAGACGCCGGTGCCGGTGTCTCTCGCGGCGTGGGCGCTTTCCGCTTGGGCGCTTCCTCGTCTGTCGTTGATGAAGTCGCTGGCGGCTGGTGTTCTTCACCGCAAAACTGCTTCTGATGGCGTGTGCACCCGCTGCCAAACTGACTCTGTTCATTCAAAGTTCCTCGCGTCAGCTGTGTGCCCAAACGACTCCGAGCTCTTCACGACGCACCTTGTCCTCCATGAACATGAACTTGATGTTGTGCTTGAGCGCACACAAAACGTGATACGAGGTCGTGCACTTGCCCACAACACACTGCGCACACGCGCCTCGGTCTCTACATTGCAGACAAAACGCCAGCATTTCACAGTCAGTCTCGGACTCAACGACGCCAATCTCCCAGATATGACGCACTTCTTCTTGCAGAAACAGCAACGCAGCTTGCGTCGTTCGCCGAGTTGTTCCTACCACGCAGAATGAATCTTTCAGTCCATGTTCTGTTCCCGCAGCAATCTCCACCATCACTCACAATGCCGCCGATGACTTCCTCGCCGCTGTGCTTGTGCGACGCCTGGACGTACAGCTCGGGCAGGAACATGGAGCAGGCCATGTGGACCCACGTGTCGTCGACCGTGGCGATGAACGCGCCGCCCTTCTCTTTGCAGGCCTCGCACGAGAGCTCGTACGTGGGCGTGACGTTGCTGCCCACGTCCTTGTTCTCCATGTACCGCGTGCATGGCCGGCAAAACCAGTCGTCGTCGGGCAGGTCCTCGATGCGGTAGCACGACTGGTGGACCGCGACGCTGCACAAGTCACAGATCACGATCGGGTCGTGGTCGAGCGAGTCTGGATGGAGGCACACGCCGCACACAATGTCGTCGTCGTCGCCGCGCGTCGCTTGCGCCGGCTGCTGCTGCTGCGGTTTCACGGGCTGCTGCGACGGCACCGTGAGCTGATGACGGGGCGTCGGCGACGGCGGCGGCTTCGCAAGCGCCAGCGGTCGGTTCTGTGGGATCGCCGTCGCACTCACGCCGCCGCGTCGCGCGGGACTGCCGGCGGCGCCGCTCTTCCGACCGCCGCTGGCGCTGCTCTTGGGCGCCGCAAAGATGTTCTTGGTCATGCTGCGCGCGGCCATGCCGGCCTCCTGGTCCAGCTCCAGGAACAGCTCCATCTGCTGGCGAAAGTGCTGCAGCGACGCGAGCAGGAACGTCACGTTCTCGCCGGCGTCAAAGATCTCGTCCTCGAGCTCGTGGACAAACTCGTCCAGCAGCTCGGCGAGGTCCTGCTCGTCGCGGCCGCGCTGGAGCAGCTCCTGCAGCTCCTGGACGCGCGCGCTCACGCCGCCGTGCGCGATCTGGAAGTCGAACAGCTCGTGGCGCTCGAGCCGCGCGAGCGACTCGGGCGAGAAGCGGCGCTCGCGCGCGCCGCCGTACGCGCCGCTGGTCACGCGCATGTCTGTCGTCCGGCGTGCGCGTTGCTGGATGAAGGGAGGAGGAGCGGAGAGGAGGAGGAGCAGAGCGGAGAACAAAGCGCGTCGGCGGCAGAGTGTTCTCCGGATGGCGAGGGGGCAACGGGGAGATGGCGACGCCGAATGCGCGCCTTCCCGCCAAAACGCCGCCAGCGCGGGTAGTGTAGCTATCTTACTAAGTACGAAAATACCCTCTACTAAGTACGTTTCGTGCGACGTGTGAACATATACAACGTATACATGTCGTCTGGCGTGGGTTCTCCTGTCTAGGTTCTCATCGCCATGCTTGGCCTTCCTGGAGAGGAGGGCATCACTCGGTTGGCGATCCGCGTGGGGGATTCCATTGTGGAGCATGAGGGGACCGGTTGCCCAGCCGCAATCTCTGGGGCATGCTGGCCACGGCCGCGTGTCGGTGTCACCTCACCCGTGGGCTCCTCTAAGTACTCGCCGCGGCATCAAGGGGAGTCTGCGATCTTCGCTCTTGCGACACACGCGAGGGGGTCTTGCGAGGACAGCGAGGTACCACCAAGCTTCAACTCTGAGGGATGAGCCGCTTGATGATCCAGAACCTTCCGTGCTGTTCTGCTGGCTATGGTTTTGCATACTGATAGACTTCTTTGGGGCTCTGAAGCCTGGTGAAGAAGGTCTCAATGCCCTTGTCTTACCAAGAATGCCACCGATCTGAAGTGTCTCTGCCGGCCATTCTGCTGCTGGCGAGACCGACACCGGATCGTAAACTCGGTCGGCCACATTGGCGCTGTGCGACCGCGTAAACCCGTTGGGCGGTCGAAGAAAGACAGTCCGCTCACATAGACGAGCCCAGAGGAAAGTGGGAGGAGCTCCGAACGTGTAGCTTCAAGTTGAAGCCGACCTTCCTCCCCGCGTGACCTGCGCGCGTCAAAGGGCGCGAGAGAGGGCTTTCCAAGATCTTCAGTCCGGTTGCTCACACGAATGGTCCAACCGAGCTTGGGTCCGACCACTCTGAACTAGTCGACCACTCGGCTCACCCGCCTTCAACTCGCATGAGTGAGCAACGTAAACAGTCGCGGCCACATTGACCCTGTCCCACGGCGTCAACACCGGACACACACACATACCAAGAGCGCTGGTTCGGGCGCCTTACCCGACGTGGGGTTGCGACATGGGTAGAGAAGACATGGCGACTGATAGCCCGAAGAGACTTTGTACCGACCGAGCGGTGGGGCTGGTGAGAATCTCCAAGGACAGGCGTTTTACGATGGCAGAGCTACAAGAGTCCACGCAACGCTTGCGACTTCGTGCGTGGCGACGTTTGGAGGTTCGAAATAGTCGGCGTCACTCATTGGTAGGCAGCACCACGCCACTCTGTTTGCACGAACTGATCAGCACCAGCAGTCGCGCGGAAAAACGCCAGACGAAACCAAAAAAAAAACACTGGCTACATACAATCTGTGTGGTGCACAGCGATCGCATGTAGCCACAATTCTGCGAAGAAAGATCGCCATCTTCACGCTTCTCGCCGCATTTTATTTAGTTCTCCGCCTCGATTCTCCTCCGACCCTGGACGGGGTCGGATCGTCTGCGAAACGCCTCAGCGAGCCGACGTGAAGCCGAAGCCGTCGGTCGTTTTTCCCTCTCACTCAAGCAACGACTCAACGACTCTCCACCACTCACCCGACGCGTCAGGCGGCGGGGTCACTCTCTCCTTCTCTTCTTCTCTCCCTCTCACTCTCTCACCTCCTTCGCATTCTCGCCCGATCCTCGCGCCTCTTTCCACGTCATTCGCGAATTCGCCCTCCACCACACACTCGCCAACCAACCACCACTCCTTCTCACCTCTCCTCGTCACGATGGCGTCTCCGACCGCCGGCTACAAGCTCTTCACGTCGTACAAGCTCGGCGAGGGCCTCGAGCTCAAGAACCGCGTGGTCATGGCGCCGCTCACGCGCGCGCGCGCCAAGCCCACGGGCGAGCCGTACGAGATCCACGAGGTCTACTACGAGCAGCGCGCGAGCGCCGGGCTCATCATCACCGAGGCCACGAGCATCAGCCCGACCGCGCACGGCTGGTACTGCGCGCCGCAGATGCACAACGCGTCCCACATGGAGGCCTGGAAGCGCGTGGTGGACCGCGTCCACGCCAAGGGCGGCAAGATCTTCCTCCAGCTCTGGCACATCGGCCGCCAGGGCCTCGGCAAGCTCAGCCCGACGAACGAGGTGGTCTCGGCCTCGGCGATCGGGCTGCCCGGCGGGAGCCTGCGCGACCCGGACGGCGTGAGCCACCACCCGTACAGCGTGCCGCGCGCGCTCGAGACCGACGAGGTCGCCGGCGTGATCGAAGACTTCCGCAAGTCCGCGGCGCTCGCGAAGCAGGCCGGCTTCGACGGCGTGGAGGTCCACAGCGCGAACGGGTACCTCGTGGACCAGTTCCTCCAGTCCGTGAGCAACAAGCGCACGGACAAGTACGGTGGCTCGGTCGAGAACCGCGCGCGCTTTTTGCTCGAGCTGCTCGACGCGCTCAAGCTCGTGTACCCGGCCGACCGCATCGCGTTCCGGCTGTCGCCCAACGGCTCGTTCGGCGGCATGGGCGCCGCCGACAACTACGAGCAGTTCGTGTACGTGATGGAGCAGCTGAGCAAGCACAAGATCGCGTACGTGTCGATCCTCGACGGCCTGGGCTTCGGCTACCACGACAAGGGCCGCCTCGTCACGGCGTTCGACGCCAAGACGGCCTACAAGGGCACGATCCTC
Organism: Pythium rhizo-oryzae; assembly: GCA_027475725.1. Lineage (NCBI taxonomy): Eukaryota > Oomycota > Peronosporomycetes > Pythiales > Pythiaceae > Pythium > Pythium rhizo-oryzae. The sequence goes on along the minus strand of JAMFLL010001321.1, from coordinate 6,823 downwards.
GTCAACGGCGACTACACGCGCGACATCGGCGAAGGCACGCTGCGCAGCGGCGCCGCCGACCTCATCTCCTACGGCCGCCCGTACATCGCGAACCCGGACCTCGTCGAGCGCTTCCAGAACGACTGGCCGCTCCACCCGACGGCCGGCTACGAGACCTGGTGGGACCCGTCCTGGGGCGAGAAGGGCCTCATCACCTGGCCCGCGTACGAGGCGCCCGTGAAGAACTGAGCGCCACATCCGCAAAGTGGGCCAGGCATACCTCGCCGCCACACGTCACAGACCTCCATTAAATCCGATATCATGCTCTCTTAAACCCGTTTGTCCTCCCGCCCAAAATGGGTGCGAGAGTCTCACCTTGGGGGAATCGCGGGCGGAACACATGGAAGACAGCACGAGCGCGCGGCGCCGCGACCCGCGCGCGCCGTCGCCGCGGCGCTTCCAGCGCAACACGACGGTCGCCGAGTCCTGCGAGTTCTACGGCGTCGCGGATGCACTCACGCAGTGCCGCGTGCCGCGCTCGTGCGCCGACTGCCTCGCGAAACCCGTAGGTCTCCCCTAGCGTTCGTCCCGGCTCACGGTCCGGTCCCTTGGTGCTCAACACTGTGGTTCTGTCCTCTAGGGATGCATGCTCGGGATCAGCGGTTCGTGCAGGGAGGCGGAAGAGCCATACGACGATTTGTTTCGCGACGCTCGGGTGATCGCACAGACCAGCGGCGACCAGACGCAGGCGCCGATCGTGCGGATCCCGCTCAATGCGTTCGTGCCCGTGTTCTTCTCGCACAACGCGACCTACTGCAGCGCCAGTGATGCGACGTGCGCGCAGTGCCGCGAGCAATTTGAGCGAATGGCACGGACAAGCCGATCGAAGCGCGAGGGTCTGGCCAAGGCGTTTTGCGTGGGCGCCGACGGGCAATGCGTCTGCACGGGCGTGTGCGAAGTGCCGGCGTATAGAGCAACCAAGGTCCAGGAAACCATGTGCGAAGGCCCCCGATTGTATTACGTCACGGGCCATAGTGTTCCAGACTTTACGTCCAAGCGGCGTGACCCGCGTGCACCGCTGCCGCCGCGTGTGTTGACGAGAGAGAGCGCCGAGACGTGCGCGTACTACGACGGAATTGACACGCGCGGCTGCCGACGGCCGCGACTGGCGAGCGACTGCCTTCGGCGCGCGGTAGGTCAACAGATTATATTGAAGGTTTATGCACATTTGAGCTCACAGACGTACATGCGACGTTGCCAGGGCTGTATGATATCCGGTGGGTGCGTCGATGCACAGTATCCGGCAACGGACTTGACGAATGCCACCAAGATTCCGATCAGTCCGTACAACGTTCGGTATGCGACCAGCAACTCTAGTATCTGCGCGCCAGACAATACGGCGTGCTCCTCTTGTGCCTCCGATATTGATCTCTACTACCGCGGCCGCGCGGTCGATTCGTCCAATGTGCGTTGCGTTGGGCCGCGTGGGTGTATCTGCGATACCTTCTTGGCACACCAAGATCTGGAGTGGCTCGAAGGCATCCATGATCCCGATTGTGGGTCGTTCCTGCCGCATCCCGACCGAGTTGTCTTCGCCGTAGTCGTGGGGTTAGTTACATGCGTGCTGCTGGTCGGGAGCTGTCTGCGGTATGCACTGGTTCAAGGGCGGCTCCAACAGGCGGCCGGGGTAGTTCAAGGGCAAGCCGCACGCATGATGCGCTATATGCTAGATAACGTGCCTGGCGGACTCAACCTCGATCTCTTCGGCTGGCGACGGTACCATCGCGCGCTACGCGTGAACGAACATCGGCTCTTGCAAGGCGAAGAAACCGTATCACCGGTCGCACGGCCCTTATTCGACCTCAAGGATCTTCTGGTTCCGACGGCCCCTCCTCTTGAGGAGGGTGAGCCGTCGACAGCCCCCACGAGGTCCGACCCGATGGCGCTCGCGTCGGCGCCCGTATTCACATCGAGTGACGTCCATCCTGACGAGCGGGACGCGTCGTTCTCGACGGCCGCAGCGTTTGGTGAGGATCCGGCGATAGCCATGTCGCCGGCACAAGGCGCACGCCAACGACACGTGATGGTGTCTCGACAATCTGGTCGTCCGGATGCATAGTACAAGGCCGTTGCGGTTGAGCTGCACCTTTCGAGCCGGTAATGAAAGTGTCATGTGGGTCCTCTGAACTGATCTCCACGGTCTCTTGTGTAATTTGTGTGTTCAATACCCTCAAAACCACCTTCTGATTGAGCAAAAGTTGGGGTTCCACTAGATTGGCATCGGACAAGCCTGGTCGCGCCAGGCGTCAATCTACCAGCACGTTGGCGATCCAGGTGAAATGTTTGGTCGGAGCTTGACTTGCCCGCCGCGGCACCATACAACTGCAAAGGGTAATACCATAAAACAGGATACGATATATCCACAATTCGGTACATACCTTGCAGTTGAAGCAGTGTGCAGTTGATTGGCCCAGCGGCGGTCCCGTCGTGGTTCGTGGGTTGTGAATCACGTAGTGAGGCTGGCTGTCTCCGTGCGATGAGCTGCCCGCGTTTCAAATCAGCATTTCGTGAATCACGAGGAGCTCATTCCATGGAGCCAGCGAGCCTCTCTTCCTCTTTTGTCTTTAGACCTCCACGCCGGCTGTGCTGTCGTTGTCAGTATGGCCACTCCGACCGAGCCTCGCCGCTGACCGGCTCACCGCAGCAAACGCGCCACCCACTGGTCGCCATCGCAATCGTCGCAACACTGGTGGTCGGGCTCACGGGGACGCGCCTTGACGCGTCGTCGTCTCCTCCGCTAACAGCGCTAGTCGCCACGAACTCGTCGGCATGGAACTGCGGCGGCGCGGACTTTGACGCCGGCTACACAAGAAGGATGCCTACTCATACTACTACTTTGCCCCATCCACCTCGAGTGACCCGAGCAACATGGACATCCGCAAGCCCTGCGCGGAGCCCACCGAGTCCGCCGCGTTGACGGTGTGCGGACTCGACTTTGCCGCCGTGGAGACGCTGCTGGCGCAGCCGCAGGTGCGCGACACGCTCCACGTGGCGCCACAAGCGGACGCGTGGCTGCCCATCCGCCCGTCCGTCTCCGACCGTTTCGTGCGCGCTGGGGACTTTAGCGCGTCGTACACAGAGCTGGTCACGGCGCTGCTGGACGACGGAAGCGTGCGCGTGCTCATGCACTATGGCGACGCCGATCTCATGTGCAACTGGCAAGGCGGCGACGCCTGGACGCGCGCGCTCGAGTGGCATGGCAAGGACGCGTTCAGCGCCGCCAAGGAGCACGCGTTCGTGGCGGTTGAGGGAGGTGACGCCGTCGGCACGGTGCGCGCTTTCGGAGGCTTTACGTTCCTGCGCGTGTTCAACGCAGGCCACATGGTGCCGGAGGACCAACCGGCCGTGGCACTCGAGATGATCAACCGCTTCTTCCGGAACGAGCCGCTGTAAGAACGGAAGTGGGGGAACAGAGGGACGGTACTCGAACGTCGGCCCGTCCCTTGGTTCGCCCAACAGAACCAGCAGGCTGAATTTGTTCCTTTGGATACATGTCGAAGTTCTTGCTCACGTCACAGAGTTCCGCAAAAACCGATCTACTTCGTGCCTCCCTTAAAACCGCACACCACGAGAAAACCATGGAACGGAAAATGACGCGGGTCGCCTCGTCGCGGCGCCGCGACCCGCGCGCGCCGTCGCCGCGGCGCTTCCAGCGCAACGCGACGGTCGCCGAGTCCTGCGAGTTCTATGGCGTCGCGGATGCGCTCACGCAGTGCCGCGTGCCGCGCTCCTGCGCCGACTGCCTCGCCAAACCTGTAGGTCTCACTTGCCCTTTGTACCTCTTCGCGGTCTCATTGGTGCTCACACGGCGTGGCTGTGCCCTCTAGGGATGCATGCTCGCG
>JAMFLL010001320.1:0-17438 GCA_027475725.1 Pythium rhizo-oryzae | reverse complement strand
GCCTGCCCCTGCGCCCGCGGCTGCCACCACCCCGGCGCCGGCCGCGGCCAAGCCCGCTGCTGTGCCCGCTGTCGTGCCCGCCGCCGTGCCGGCCGTGACCCCGGCGGCCGCCGCGACGCCCGCGCCCGCTGCGGGCTCCAAGGCACCGGCCCCCACGCCGGCCGCGTCCAGCCCGAACGCCAAGGCCACCGGCAAGACCAAGAACTGCCACGCGTAGATCAGTTTTGCGGAGCGCGGCGGCCTCGATTGGAGAGGCCGCTGGCTCCTCTCGTTTCTTGTAGACGCGCGCAATCGGTCGGGTGATCGCTCCGAGCGCGCGCGTGAATGTGGCGTGACGATAATTGCAGTGTCTGGGAAAATAATTTAAGGTCATTTCTGTCGTTCAGCAGTACTGCAGTGAGTCCACGCGCGTGTCAGAAACTAATTGAATTATGATTCCCGACACCCAGGCCGCTTTCTTCCAAAACTGAACGGAAACCCAGGACGGGGCTTCTGATAAAATGGATACAGTACGGTTCCACACCACTGCATACACCTCCTCTCTGGCTTGGCTCTTCACATTCCGTCCCACGGCCAATTACGCCCCCAGCGCTTCCGCGACACTTCTCGACTTGCCCCCGACGCGGCCTAGGTACTGTACCTACCTCCCGGGAGAGAACCCAGCGAAGCCCCAGTAGGGTAGCAACTAGACCCACGGCAGTATAGGCAAAGGCTCCCATGGGTGCCACCAAGAGGGCCCTGGAGGACACTCAAAATGCCCAGCCACGGCCCCGCACTCGTCGGACGTCCGTCAGCCCCGAGTCACAGCAAGAGGCGTCCCCGGAATGCCATGGTGGGGCCGCGCAATCACCATGCAGCCAGAGTGATGAGCTATCGACCGGCGTCACGGGCCACGAGCAGCTCGAGGGGACGTCTGCCTCGGTCGAAGAGCTCCAGGACGAGATCGAGGGTCTTGAAGCCGTCGTGGACCAGCTGGACGCCGAGAAGCACGCACTCAAGATGCGGCTCAGCGAGGTTGAGAACACCAGAAAGTTCAACCCTGGAGACTGCAAGAAGTGGCTCGTCAACAACTTTGACTTCGACCGCAAGGACACCCCGGAGCTGCTCGCCGGCATCTTCGAGAGCTACTTGATGCAGAACGACACTCTTGAGCCGCTCCCGCACCAACTCATCGTCAAGAACTCAGCTCGTGGCCAGGCACGGCGGGACAAGATCGCCATCGCGCGGTTCAATATGTATCAGCGCCACGAGAGGGACAAGATCCCAGTGGCCGACGCCAAGCCCAAGAAGGCCACGCGGCCCTCCCCGCAGGACGGCGGGGCATCCAACGGTAGGTGTTTGTGGCGTCCCTCCCCTCTCGGGTGTTTCCCTCTCGATAGTGACAACGTTCGATGCTTGCTGCTCAGATGCCGGCGCCTACGGCCAGTTCCTGTACGTCTCCCCAGATGCGATCGAAGACTTGTACGCGACCAAGCCCTGGACACTGTTCATCCAGCACTGGCCAAAGCTGCGGCCAGCGGGCAAGCAAGCCAGCTACGACGCGCTGGTTCGCCTCCAGAACGACTTCCTCGCGAAGAACGTGGTCGCGATCTGGGAGCGAACGCACTGGTTCCCCATCAAGATGGACAACGGCAAGACCGCACTCGAGACCAAGCTGCTTGGGCGGCATCACAACCGGCGCAAGCGGCGGCAGGCCCAGCTGAAAGAGCGGCTCGAGTCGCTCACGATCGAGCTCAAGTCTCAGTTCGACAAGGCGCTGCTGGACCAGAGCATCTTCGGCAACCGATGGGTCGGAACCATCCTTCGACGCCCGACGCTCTGGATCCCGAGAGAGGACGAGCCGCTGCTGGATCAGCTGCGAGAGCTCGACAAGGCCGAGCCCGAACGCAACTACCACTTCTTGTCATGACTGGCCGTGAGTGGATGGAGGAACCGTTGCGTACAATACCCGTATCTTATTTTTTCGCCCACGCGGCCGCGCCGTCAGGGGCTCGAGATCTAACGTTAGTCGGCACGTATTCATGGAGAGATGCTGTGGGCGCTGTATCGCTTTCCTTCCCGGCCCCACGACGCCTGCACCCGTGACTGCAGTCCCCACCATGATCCGACGATTTCCACGATGGCATGTCGTATTACCTTATATCAGTAGCTCCCAGTCACCTCACTGTGCAGACCATCACTCTGGTTTCCCTTCGCCCCGCGCTTCCTTGGGTTTCCCCCAATCGCCGCAGACTTTCAAACGCGCGCGGGAAGAGGGGAAGCGGGGGCATGTGGATGTCCGCGGAGACGGCCCACGCGGCCCACGGAGGCGACGACGCGTTCGACCTGCCGCCTCTGGACGCGTTCCCGCGGCGCGCCGACGCGTCTGCGGCGTTCCAGTCGTTCCCGGGTGAGCCGGACGCACTGGACCGGTCGTTCGACGACCAGCGGTCCGTCCACAGCGACGAGTTCGTGGACGCCGGTGCGTTTCGAGATGAAAGATGTAGGGGAAGGAGTTGTTTTCAGTGTGGGCTGACGGTAGTCGTGCGAATCTGTGCAGAGGCGTACTTGGAAGACCACAAGCCCGGTGAAGACAGTTTCCTGCGCGAAGCGACGGGCGGCGAGGCCCACGCCGGATGGAGCGACGACGAAGAGATGGCTGACGCGACAGACCGACGCGCGAGTGCGATTTTCGTGCCCAAATCACGCAACATGGAGCGAGTCGAGTTTTCGTCACCGAAGCAGTCGATGCGGGTACGCTCTCTTGGGTGCTCTCACGTTACATATCTGAACGTTGTCATCTAAGACGCTAACTACAAATTTGGCAATATGATCTGTTGTCTCCACCAGAAAGCAATCGGGACACATCACAACGCGCCACTCAAAACAAACGTTCGCGCCAACCTCTCCCAGCGAGCCAGTAACGCTGCATTCTCCACCACGGTGAGTAACGGGATTTCTCCTTCAGGTCAGGCAGCATCCAAGTGGGTATTCATCAAGTGCTGATGCTTGCAACACGATAGAACACGGCACTATCCTCCGAGTACGACATCCATTTGGACAATCGGCTCGCGCTCACACCGAACTCGTTTAAGTATCTCCAGCAGGTCAGTGATCGCAGCAATGTCGCCGTAGAGCTAGCTTTGGAGAGTTGACGATTTATGTTGATCCTACCAGCAACCCGATCGCCAACCGACTGAAGATTTCACACTGTCTGGTGTGAACGGCTCTGCGCATGCTAATGCCGGAGACACTCACACTGTCCAGGCTAGACATGTCGTGGAAGCGACAGACATTAGCGACCTACCGTGGGTACCGGGCACCCCAGCACGACCATCAAGTGCGGAGAGAGCAATGCATGCGGGGCCTGGAATGATCAAGAAAGCCCTTCATGAGATTGAGTCGATGCTACAGCCCCCAAGTTTCGACGAAGGGGACAGTGACTCAGAGTATAACCCAGCGCTCGATAAGCTGAGATCCAGGCTGCAACAGGTCCCGCGATCCATCGAGGCGCCAAGTCTTACCAAGGAGACGTCACGAGCGCCAGACACACCTACATTTGGTCATGGAGGTGTCTCCAGACCAAGTATGAAAAATGAAGCGGTCCAAGCTGGCTTCACCCCAGTTTCCGATGCCAACGCACAGGTTACCCATCGCTCGCAAATCACGGATAACCGGCCTCGAGAGTATTTGTCGGATACCGACGTGATCGAGACTGCTCGTGAACCTACTGCGATGCAAGAGCAAGGGATGATGACGATTTCTAGCCTCAGACTACGCTCACCAACGTCGCACGTGAAGAGAGCCAACACTGTTGGTACATCTGCGCCGAAAGACGCCGGTGATCCCACTGAAGAAAAGATTGCGTCACAGCAGACAAGGCAAGTTCGAATGGCGGATGCGTGGACACAGCCTGAAGCGATGACAAAGGACGCAGAGGCGTTTCCGAGTAGCCGTGCGCACACACAACCCGTTCGGCCGAAGGAACATCGACCCGAGGTGAGCACCACTCATGTGACTCATATCTTGCATCTCTCTATTCACAAGGAATGCTCGTAGATTTCGTTTCGACGAGGGTCTTTGCGGGGATCGTTGGATGCTCCACTTCGGACGTCTGATGTTCCTGAGCGCGAGAATGTCGACGTGAACGTCCCTGTGAGGACACGTACACAAGTTGGATATGAGCAGAAGCAACTCGGAACAGTACGACGTGGGAATGATGGTTGTGAAAGCGCCTCGATCAAAGCAACCGTGAATTCCCTCCCACTCGCCACGGCAGTTCCTAGCCAGGTTTGTTTCGAAACCACTGACTATCAGGCTTTGTGTACATTGTGCTAACGATCCGGTGCTCCAGATGGCGAGAAGATGCCGCCGCTTTTTGTGCGTCGTTGGTGAACGGCTGAACGAGCAGATCGTGTTTTCGAATGGAAGTAGCAAGGTGGGACGCATCTGCGTATCCCTACTTCCGCTGAGCACGGGATGCCAGCAATTTTCGGTTTCACCCGCTGTGCTGGAACTGCAACCTCGGTCCAGAAGTGCATTCACTGTTACTTTCGAAGCCTCCCGTGCCGGAGTTGTGGCGGGGATCTTCCAGTTCCGGGCCGTTGGGGTCGACGGCTTGTTTGAGCCATACGAAGTGCTGATTGAAGCGAGCGTCAGGGGCGATTTGCAGCTACCACCGGCACTTCCTCGCTCCAAAGCTCGCAAAACGCCTGCTCAAGCGATCAAACACTCTTTGCAGAACGATCGTGTCACAGAGCTGCCTGCTCAGGCTCTTGCCAGCGTCAAAATCACTCCGACGTTTCTCCGGTTCACGGACACAAACGGTGATACCGGTACTGGGCAGGATATTGTGGTTGGTGCCTCATCAATACGCATCACGAACACGACTGCTGATTCCATCCACTTCCAGCTGAAGAACTCACATGAGCATCTACAACTATCGCAAGCAAGAGGAGAACTCCCAGCCGGGTCTGAAGTGATAATTGAAGTTCACCCCATTTGCCGACCGTTTGGAGTCAGCGACGATGCGACAAGGGATTGGTGCGGTTCGATGACGGTCATTGTGGGTGATGTTCTCTCGCGAGAAGTGAGCATCGTGATTGAACGTAATGCACTGTGTGCTCTGCCATCGTTTGATGAGGTTGCTCGAGTCCGCCAATCCATCTCCGCCCAGACCGACTCCTTCTACTACACCAAAAAGGTGAACCGACGAGGCTTGTACTTCCACGCGCGTGCTGTCGAGTGCGGGAGCTGTGCCGTTGGCGAGTCGCATCAAGTTCCCGTGTATATCTGTAATGGCTCCGAGTCACCCATGACAGTCTTTTTGCAGGCTCTTCAAGAGCCATTCAGTTGTGAGTACCAGCCAACAACCTTGCAAGCGCGCAAGTTCATCGAGGTGCCCGTCACGTTCCGACCCAAGGCGACCGGAAAAGTTGCGACGTGTTTGGTTGCGTACTCTGTGAGCGGAAAGGCTGCTGTGACTCTCATTGCTCGGGGAGTCGATAAGGCAACAGCCGCGGCACGTGAGGAAAACTAAAGCGACTGCTGTTGTACATACGGCGTTCAAATCAAACTAGAGAATAGCCAGCTCATCTACAGTTGAGTCTACCTCCATCACGGCCTCGGTGTCACCTTCGCCGCGGATCGTTTGTCGTGGTCTGACAGGAACAGGTCCACGTCATTCAGCACGTCGTCAAACATCGCGACGTCGCGAGGGTACACGCGGATCCATCCCGAGCCCGAGTCGTGTGACATCTTCTCCACGCGATTCCAGTGGAGATGGCGCTGCAGGTTGATTGAAATCTCTTGCGCGCCCGCGACCACTTGCCACGACGAGAAGCCCGCTTGTTGGATGCATGACGCAAAGTGCGTGTGGAGCACCTCCTCTGTGTCTTGCAGCGCCGGGACTTCGACCACCAGGTGCATGAAGAACTGCCAGCGACCGCGGATCGCGTGCGTGAAGCCCTTGCGGATACACTCGAACTGGAGCATGAGAATGAGCCGCTCGTAGCGCGGGTCTTCTTGGTCGCGCTCCTGTACGGGCCAGCGTACTTGGACCTCAAGTGTCGCGCCCTTGCCCATGCGGGATCGCAGCAGCTTGGTGCGCTGATGAGCCGACGGGTAGAACGCCTCCATCCCGACTTCCACGGCCGCGGCAGCTTTGAGCGACAGCGGGAAGAACTTGTCCGAGCGCTTGGTGCCGAGTGCGATCAGCTGCTCCAGCGTCTCGACCATGGGCTGCAGCGCCGGCGGCGCCGAGAGCAAGTCGTCGTGGTTCTGCGACGCCGAGGTCTCGATCCCAATCTCTGCTGGATCCACGCGAGACAGCACAAGGCGGCGAATGTTTGACGTGATAATCTGGCGTAAGCAGATTGGTAAGATACGGCAAGGTTTAGTGTCACCCCAACAAGAGCGGTGGGGGAGAGAGCACTTCCGCACCTGCAAGATGCTCACGCACATCACGTCCGGCGTGAACGTTGGGCGGTGGTTGTGCTGGGACGCGCCCAAGTACCCCGATTCGCCTAGCGTCGTCCCCAGCTCTCCGAACGAGTGCACGAGCATGTCGTACAAGTCGACCTCGAGCGCCTTTTTCGCCTCTTGATCGAACGCAGTGTCCTTAAGCTCGTCATTACCACCAGCATCCTCTCCATCATTCGCATCTTGTGAGGGGTTCGCCAGCCCGTCCCCAGCCCCCGTTGCCCGCGGAGGCGTCGCCACCCACGTCGAAAGAACGTGGCAAAGCAGGCGGTGCGAGAGATCAAAGAACTGCGGCCGCACTTCGAGCGAGTACGGCTCTTCGAGCTGCATGAGCTCTTCCTCCTTCTTGCCCGCGTACTCTTCCGCTTTCTGCATTCGCTTCATTTGCCATGCCGAGAGCTCACTGAGGATCATCAACACAACCATCCCGAGCTGCGAGCGTAATCAAGACGACGAATCAGAATCATGATGAGGTGAACATCACAAGAGGCCTCAGAACAAGGCTCGCACCTGCGATCGCCGCTGGATCGAGTCTGAGAATGCCGTTTGACACGCCGCCATGGTCATGTACGGGTACAACGGACTCTCGCTTTGCTCGCCCTGCCAATCACAGCCACATAAGCGCTCACACGCTCGGTTCCTCGTCAGCAACATCAGAAAACGCCGCACCTCATTCGACGCGCACACAGCCTTGGGCGACGGCATTCGTAGATATGTGGTCGCTGGCAGTGGTGGCTGCCGGCTGCCTCCCCCCAGCTCATGCGAAGATGGCTCCTCCATCGTCCGCATCATCTGCTCGAGCACGTGCTTCTCCACCAGCGAGTTCTCCCCAGCGTCGGTTGTGTCGTTGGTAACCATGATCTTGAGCACGTTCTTCGCTAACTGCGTGATGAAACTTTTCGTAGAGATTTGAACGGGCAGCTGCAGACGATCGAGGCGATTCCATGCTTGCTCGTCGAATGACTTGGCGCCGTGTGTCGAGTCGTCGGTCGAGACGTTCAGGATGAGCGCCGTTGCGAGTTGCACGAGCCCGCACAGGGAGCCACACGCGAGTGTCAGCCGCTGGAGCCCCACCAGCGCCGTGTCACGCACGGCCTCCACAGGCGAAAGCGACGCCCGCAGAAGCCACTGCTGGAGATCTTGGAGAACAGCTTCCGTCGGCGTGTGCTGGGCCTCGACACCCGCTTCGTGGAAGACGGCCCCTCGCAGGCCGCATACGACAGCTACACAACACCCCAGCACCGACCGTCAGCAAACGACAATGAAATACATAGCCCACTCGGTACCGAGCTGTACCTTTTTCAGTCTCCGCATAAATGGACACGCGTACTGTGGTCACGGCAAGTCGCTGGTAGTGGTGGTAGAATGAGTCAGACCCGATATATCCCTAATGCCAAGAGCTGGTGCATAGTCATGACCACGCACCTGCGCGAACGCCACCAGCTGCTGGGCGCGTCCGTCGACCACCACGGCGACGGTCTCTGCCGCGCCGTCTTCCGTCGACAGCACGACCGAGTACCGGCTCGGTCGGAAGTCGGCGTGCCACTGGAACTCAATGGACGCGATCGCCACGGGTGGGTTAAAGGAGAACAGGATCCACTCGCTCGACGATGCCGTGGCTTGGTCGTCAGCGGGTTTTGGCCGCCACCACGTCGCCTCATCCGAAGTCAGCACACTACCCACATGATTCAACAGCGTGAAAACCGAGCATCGAAACCAAGGCGCGACAACGCGGCCACGTGCGTACCTGTCGGCACCGTGGAGCTCGTCGAGCACGGAACTCGCCTCCACGCGACTCGGCTTGTGCTCCGTCTTGGCGAGCACGCGCGGGGGCGACCACTCGTGGAAGAGCGTGAGCGGCTCCATGCGGTCGAAGAGGCTGACAATCTGTCACATGAGCGTGAGCGACTCCTCCCTCGAGGTTCTCATAGGCTAGAAAGCGGCGGCAGAGATGCACCTTTTCGAGAGGCTCCATCGCGTTGGGCGAGAGCGGGTCATAGAGTTTCACGACTGTGCTGAGCAGGCGTAGGTAAATCTATAGGGGCAAGTCACGTACGTTAGCAGACGAAACCCACAGACGTAGATCAGAAACCTCACCTGATGCGCGTGGTTTTGCTGCGTCACCACCTCTTGCGTGCGCTTGCGGTACTGCGGGCCGCCCTGAATGCGCGCCGTGTACGGACACTGCTCGATGCGCTCGAGTACAAACTTGAGCTCGCTCTTGGTGAGCTGCACGGACACGGTCTGCACGGGCATGCCCTTGCGCGGGCAGCCCTCGACGTGGGGCATGCTCAGCTGGAAATTGGAGACCTTGAGTGCCTTGCCGTTCGACGAGGTCATCGCGTGCTCGGCCGTGCGTGCCGTGAGTGCCTCGCGCGCACGCGGGAACACGACGCTCTGGCACAGCTCGCACGTGAGCGCCGTGTGCGCGATCTCCTCGGCGCCCGGCGGGAACGCCTCGTGGGCCTGCGCGATCTCGCTCAGCGTGGAGCACCACATGTGCACGGTCGTCTCGGCCTTGCAGCGCCGGCAGCCCTCGCGGAAGGGCCGCACGTTGTTGGTCGCGGCCGTGCACTTGGGGCACTTGGCGTGGAACTTGGGCGGCGCGCCGGCCTTGGTGTCCTCGCTCGGCGGCGCGCGCTCCGTGTACAGGATGCCGTGGATGTCGCAGCCCGGGAACTCGAGGTAGAAGCACTCGTTGCAGATGATGACCGCGAACAGCCGCATGGACGCCGACAGCGTCGGGTCCTCGGCCGCGGTCGGCACGCGCGTGGCAGTGGCAGTGGTGGCGGCCGCCTCCGCCTCCGCCTCCGCTGGCGGCGGCGGCGGCGGCATGTCGCCGCGGAGCGTCTCGGCGCTGCTGGTGGTGGTGATGTGCGCGAGCGGGCGCGCGGTGACGCTGCGCAGCGGCGCGCTGGTGGAGAGCGTCATGGCGGACGGCGGACGGCGCGCCTGGTGGATGCGGCGCGCGAGCGAGAGTCCGAGCTCCGAGTCGTCCGCGGCGCTCGTCGCGGGCATGCGCAGCGGCCTCGGGCGGCTGCGGCGGGCGGGGGCGGCCGACGGCGTTCGACGGAATGCCATTCGGAGCTGCTCGCTGGTTTGCGGAGGGGGGCGACGCTTGATGTGTCCCACACGACGCGATGCCATTGGCTGAAATGGCGCGGTTTGCGTCCACTTCAAGATCGCTCGGTATGCGCCAACGAAGGTTCTCAGATCGGAGACGACATGCGATAACGCAGGGAAGACGGTACGCGTTCGCCTTCCCTGTTGGTCGCCCCGCGCTTTAGGGAGGGACCCAACGTTGGTCTGGCCAACAGCCTGCGCGCGCGACACACACCAACGTTGGGCTTTCGTGTCGTTGGGGAAGGACCATGAGCGCGACCCACGCCAGCAACGGCAGCGCCACTGGCAGCGCCGCTGGCAGTGCCAACGGCAGTGCCAACGGCAAGCGCAAGCGCGACGACCGCGACGACCGCCGCGCCGCGCCCAAGGAGCGCCGCCTGCGCCAGCGCGAGCAGGAGATGGAGGAGGAGTTCGCGGCCACGTACCACGGGCCCACGGCGCTGTACAAGCTGCTGGAGGTGCAGCACCTCCACTGCCCGCTCTTTCTGCCGCGCACGCTCAGCTACCGGCTCGTGGCCGACGCCAAGCCGACCACCAAGCCGACGCCGGCGCGCGACGAGCCCGCGGGCGCGACGCTGCGGCTGGCCAAGATCGCCATGTCGGCCGAGTCCATGGACCACTGCAAGCGCGAGGGCGTGCGCGTGGGCCTGCGCCTCGCGCTGTACACGGCCGCCGGCCGCGCGTTCGCCGACAACGACTTTGCGCTCCGCGCGACCTGCCTCGCGCTCGGTACGATGACGCGGCCCCCGTGACCGACGGTCGGTTCTTTGCTCACGACGTGTCTGTCTTTGTGTGTGTGTGTGTGTGTGTGTGTGTGTGTGTGTGTGTGTGTGTGTGTGTCCAATGTAGCCACCCCGAGCGCGAAGGAGGTGCGCCTGCCCCCGCAGTTCACGCGCGCCATGGCCGACGTGGCCGTCGTGGTCGTGCAGGTCGTGCGCGTCAACGACGTCGTGGAGCAGCTCTCAAGCGCGCCGCGGTTCGAGTTTGCGGCGCCGCACGCCGACGACGCAGCCCAACGCGTCAAGGGCGCCGACCTGCTGTGCGCGCGCGTGGGCGGCCGCGAGCCGTTCTTCAGCAACTTGGCGCGCGTCGATCTGGCGAGGAGACGCGCCGGGCAGCTCGACATTGAGCTCCCGCCTGTTGCCGCCGGCATCCCGGGCGTCGTGCAGCTCCAGTTCAAGGTGCTGTGGGACAAGCCCGTGAAGACGCTCCGCATGCAGCGTCTCGAGAAAGTGGTGACGAGCAAGTGGCCGGCCGACTACATCGACACCAAGGACGACGTGAGCGCGCAGCTCGCGGTGCCCAAGCGCATCAAGCCGACGCCGTGGACGCGGAGAGGGAACTCGACCCATGTACGTGAGGCTACGTTCGCCACATTCTTGATAGCTTGTCGCTGACTCTCGCTGTCTATGCGGTGGGCAGGTCTGGTTCCACTACCTCTACCACTCGATGCTGCGCCGCATGAGCGAGAAGCGCCCCGACTTCTCGTGCGCGTGGTGCAACCTCTATGCCGGCTCGCTCAAGGGCCTGGTGGCGCACTTGGTGTCGTCCCACAGCCGCTTCAACTTCCACGTCGCGGCCGGCAACGACAACGTGCCGCACATTTACGTCATGCCGCGCAGCAGCGCCAGCACCCTGAACGTGCCGGCCGTGCCCAGCGTCAAGTCGGCGCTCTGCGAGCTCACGCTGGACGACGACAAGGAGCTCGACCGCATCGAGCACCACTTTACGTTCATCTCGGCGCGGAAACGCGCGGCCATGGCGGCGATCCACCCGGAGATCGACCGCATACCGCACCTGGACGAGCTCGACGGGGTCGATGACGTGACGGACGACCAGTCGCAGGAGTTTTACGCGCCACTGCTGCAGCGCCAGTACTTCCACTCGCGGACAGGCGCCGTGGTGCTGGACCACGAGAAGGACTACGACAGTGACGACGACGTCGACGAGGAGTGGATCACCCAACAGAGCGAGCGGGTGCGTGGTGTCGCCGAAGCGCCGTACGGACCGTATTGTATTCTCACGTGATGTGTGTCTCTGCTGACAGTTACTTGACGAATTCGAAGATGTCTCGTTGGAGGAGAAGGAGTTCATGAAGAAGTGGAACCGCCACGTCAAGGAGAATCGGTGCGTCCCAGTGTGGCTCGGTGTGGATGTGGATGGACAAGCAGGGAGATCTCATGCGTATGATGACGTTCGATGAGAGCAGAATATTGGCCGACTTTATGGTCGCCTCGTCCTGCCGGTTATTCGCCAAGCGCCACGGGAAATGGTACGTCACGCCATGGTGTGTTTACTGCCTTGGCATCGTGTGCGCCGGTGGCTGACGTGTTGCTGGTACGGACAGGATCATCGACTCGGGGCTCCGCTACAACTTCTTGCTCCACCTGTTCAACCTCTGGGACAACTCGCTGCTCAACTCGCGCGCGATCATCGACTGCATGCTCATCGTGGACCACTACGCCGTGCGTGTTGCTAGCGCTGCTGTCGTCCACGCTCCGACTGCCCGATGGCTAACAGGACGGTGATACGTTGATGCTGTGCAGGTCCTCGAAGAGACCAAAGTCGCTAACGCCAAAGAGGAAGCGGCGGCGAAAGGCGCGGCTACCACGAACGGCACGAAGATGTCTCCAGTTGCGACCGTTCCAGCCCCGGCCCCGGCCCCGGCCCCTACCACGGTCTCGGCGGCGGCTACGAACGCTGCTCCAGCGGCTGCACCCGTGCCCGCTCCTGCTGCCACTGTGCCCGTCGCCACCGCCTCGGCACCGTCGTCGTAGACTGCTTTGCCGGGGATATGTGTGTGGGCTGTCTCGGGCCGCCCTGCTCTGGATTCTCTCCGCATCGAGGAGGCGACCGACGCACACGCACGCTGCCTACATCAAGAGCAACATCAGCAGCAACACGAAATGCATACAGTCTTGTGGTGGTCTGCTCTGGCGCCTTCTCGTCCCCATTTCTCTCATGATTTAAGTTACGCATCCTGCCGTCTGCCCCTCGTCTAGTTCGCCGCGCTGCCGCCGTCGCCTCCGCCCACATCGCCGCCGCCGCCCGCGGGTACGAACGGCGCCGGCTTGGTCGGGCGCTGCGACAGCGGCTTGCGGTGGCGGTGGCCATGCTGCGGGCAGCGCCGGTCGTGGGGCGTCTTCTTGGGCGCGTCGCTGCCCGAGTCGTCCTCGCCGCTCTCGCTCGAGCTCTCGCCGAACGCGCGCTTCTTGTGGAACACGCAGCACTCTAGTTGCACACAACAAACAGCGGTGAGCGGCATCGTCTAGGAGTAGACCAACTCGGAACCCGACGACGCACTGTTGGACTTTTTGCGGCCGAGGTGCTCGTTGTCCACGACGCTGTCGTCGAACGTCACGTGCGCGCGCGGCTGCAGCTGGATGCGGTAGACAGGCGGATCCGCCGCCGCCGCCGCCGCCGCCGTCGGCGCCTGCTGCGTCTCCACGGCGCTCGGCGGCGCGCGCTCGCTCGTGCTCATGGCGCTCTCTCTGCGTTAGACGTTTTTCCGGGTCTGGCTGTTGTCGTTGGTGTGTTGGCATGGAAGAGGGACCGGTATTGTACCGGTATGTTCAAATGCACTGATTTTGGTCAGAGCACGCGAAAGTGGGCGGGCGGCCGATACCCGGACGGCGCCATGTCACCGGCGTCCTCCGCGCGGCCGGCACGGTCGTCGGTGGCAGTGGCTGCCGGTGGCGGAGCTGGCTCGTCCAGAAGCGACTCGGCCGCGCCCAGCAGCAGCGGCGCGGCGTCGCGCGCGGGCGCGAAGATGGGCGCGTGGAACTGCACGCCCACGAGCCCCGTCAAGATGGCTACATCTCAGCAGCAACGTGAGCGACGCGTATTCTGACCGGTGTGTGCGAGTGTGGAGACTGGCTCACCTGTCAGGCCGAGAGCGCCGGAGAGCGTGTGGTCCGGGTGGATCTCGTCGAAGAAGGAGATGCCCTGGACGAAGCCCACCTGCACCACCACGCCGAGAACACAAGGTGAGACCTACGTGTGGTCTTCCAGCGTGAGGGCGTACAAAAGAGGCATAGATACCGTTGTGCAGACGCAGAGATACGGATGGAGCAGCGGCACGGCCCTCGACGGGTCCACGAGGATCGCGTGGTGCCACCAGTAGCCCTCGAGCGCGCGAGTGATGATCCAGGCGGCCGCCAGGAGATACGCGACGGTGCTGCTGCTGCTGCTTGTTCCCGTGCGCACGATCTCTGCTATACACTGAAAAGGCAACACCACGTGAGTTGAAAGTCCATCCTCGGAGACAGCAATCACCATGAGCTGACCTTCTCAGCAAACACACAGCACGCCGCTGCAAGACCGGAGAGCACGGCGAACGCACGCGCGCGCGCGTCGCTCAGTCGGTCGTCGCGGGGCGCCCACTTCTCCCACTGGAGACGCCGCACATGGCGCGTCCACGAGCGCTCACTCGCGAACGCGTAGTAGCTCTCGTGGATCCAGACGAGCACGCCCAGCGCCGCGAACGCCCACGCGAGCAGCTGCTGCAGCACGGCGACGCGCGTGATGAGGCCGGGGACGCGGGCGGGTGTGAGCTGCTGGTCGGTGACGCACGCACTGGAAGCCATGGCGACACCTGCGATCATGATGACGCACCAGCAGATGCTGCGCGCGTGGTCCGTCGGGTGCTGCGCCAGACGACGCGTGAGCCATCGCTGCTGAATGGAGACGATAAATATCGAAGGAAAGCGACAGACCCCACCTCTTTGGACGACTGATACGCTGTGAGCACGGCGAGCGTCGTGGCTTGCACGGCAGCCACGAGCACGAGCGGAGTCTCGCTGAGTGCGATGGCGCGGGCCACGCCCGCTGTGGTGAGCGCCGTGGCACGGAGGACCTGCGCGCGGGTCCACTGACGGCCCCTGGAGACCTGCTAAGAGCGAAACCCAAAGCCCACACAAAGCGTCAGTGTACGAGTGCCCACCACGGCGCCGACAGGGAGACACTCACGACATAGTGGCGCGGATGGCACGCGTGGCTCGTGATCCACGCGACCGCGATCTTTAACAACAAACCACAGAGTGAGGGACCACTGCCACCATGGGAAGCCAAGCCACTGGCGACGCACCATGAGCGTTGCGCCCGCGAGGTCCGAGCGCCGCACGTGCCGCGCAGGCGGCGGCTCCATCGGCGGCCGGCGATCCAACTCAACTCTTTCCAGCAGCAATGCACGAAAGGATCCGCCCGCCCGCAACAGGCGATCCAACCCCGAACGCACGATCCTCAAGAGTCACGCGGGCGATATATTCATTTGGGACACACACTCGTAGGTACGCGGCGCCTGGAGGGCGCGCACCTACCACCTGCGCACTTCAACCTACAGATTGATACGAAGGGCTCACTTGTCGGCGGCCGGGTTCACGTAGCCGACGCACTGCGTGGCCGAGGACCAGTCGCGGCCGCGCTTGTCGCCGCAGGACGCGTAGAGCTCGCAGAGGTGCGTCTGCGTGCTGTGGCACCCGAGCGGGTTCGAGCGGCGGCACTCGATCTCCTGGACGAGCCCGCCGAGCTCGTCCACCTGCGGCACGATGTCGCTGCGCGGCTTGATCGTGAGCACGTAGTCGCGGATCGCGCTCTCCGAGATGCCGAAGCGGCCGCGCGTGAAGAGCAGCCCCGGGCCCGAGAAGGACACGGCCGGGGTCTGCGTCTTGGCGCCGACCAGACCGGCTATGGCGCCGCCGAGACTGTGGCCCGTGATCACGACGCGGTCACCCACGCGCTTCTTGAGCGCCGTCACGTGCTCGAGCAAGTCCATGTACACGGGCGGCGGCATGATCGGGTCGAGCACGTTGTTCGAGAGGATCTTGACCACGAACGCCGTGGGCAGCTGCTTGAGGAACGGCACGAACGTGTTGACGGCCTGCATGATGCTGATGCCGAACCAAAAGTGCAGGTCCTCGAGCGCGTCGGCGACCGAGGCCGTGCCGCGCACGGCCACGACCGTCATGTTGATGGTCGGGAAGAAGAGCTCGACCCAGACCTGGTGGTCCGCGGTCTCGTTGTTGCGCACGACGTACTGCCAGTCGTTGAGCTCCGTGCCGTTGAAGCGCTCGGCGAACGACTGGTACTGCGTCTCCGTGTTGTACCCGTAGACCGAGTCGGCGATGAGCGCAAAGTCGACGATGTCGAGCCCCGAGAACTGCACCGAGCACACGGGGTACTCGGCCACCTTGCCCCAGACGGACGTGGCGCTGTTGACGAGCTCGACGCGCGCGGGCGCCGTGGCGTTGTTGGGCGGGTACACCTTGAAGTCGCCGCCCATGACGAACGTGCCGACGGCCCACGTGGACGAGAAGAAGACGAACGAGAGCACCACGAACGCCGTGATGAAGTTGCGGAACGCCGAGCCGAAGATCTGCGGGAACTTGCCCTGGATCGAGTCGGCGAGCAGGATGAGCGTGAAGCCCATGATGATCCAGCCGAGGTAGAACGCGCCGAAGGAGATGATGGCGCTGATGACCACGATGGGGCACAGGATCATGAGCCGGCGGCCGTGCGAGAACTTGGTCCACGGGTTCCAGTTCTGGAAGCGCTCGTTGAGCTCCTGGAGCTTGTACTTGCCCTCGATGGCCTCGGTCGTCTCGTTGGCATCGATGGTCACGGCCGCGACGGCCTCGACCTGCGCCTGCTTGTGCGCGTCGTCCTGCTGCGTGAGCGGCAGGCGCTCCGGGTCGCGCGTGGCCGAGCCGCCGAAGAAGCTCATGATGGACTGGATGATCGAGTAGAACGCCGACTGCGCAAACTCGTACGCGCGGAAGCCAATGTCCACGAGCCAGAGCTGCTCCGACTTCTTCTCGTTCTCCATCTCCTGGAGCGCGCGCTCGAGGTTGCGGCGGCGGCGGCGGTAGTTGCTCACGAACTCGCGCATCTTCTGGTTGCGCGCGCTCCAGAAGTGGCACACGATCCAGACCATGAGGTAGAAGCCCACGGTGTAGAAGCCCGTCTCGATGTACGCCAGGAAGGCCTGCATGGGCGAGAGCGACTCGAGCAGCGTGGTCACGAAGCTCCAGAGCGTCATGACCTCGAACAGCGCCGGGCACAGAATGTCGACCAGCACGAGCGTGGAGAAGTCGAGCGGCGGGCCGTCAAAGTCGGTCTTGGTGAAGATGGCCATGGTGTGGGCCGCGCCGATGGCCTTCTTCCAGCGCTCCTTGGCGTCCTCCGCCTTCTTGGCCGCGACCATGTCGTGGCGCTTGTGGACAGCCTCGTGCGCGCGCTTGTACGACTGCTCGAGCTCGGTGCGCTTCTTGTCCTCCTCCTCCTTGTTCTTGTCGTCGAACGGGTCGTTGGCCACGAACATGCTGGAGATGCGCAGCCCGAGGCGCTTGATCGAGCCCACGAGCCCGCGCCAGGCCTCGGCGTCGGCGTCGACCGTGTGGTACTGCGTGGAGAGCTCCTTGTGGAGCCGGTCGTCGGGCATCTCGTTGCGGTGGCGCAGGTAGTGGATCACGACCGTGAGCGACAGGCGGAAGTTGGCGAGCGAGCCTTCGCTCTTGTCGATGGCGTCGAAGAAGAGCCGGCTCGACTCCTCGAACACGTACGACAGCGCCACGAGCGCGAACGGCAGCACGCCGAGCAGGAAGATGGCGCGCACGGTGAAGTGCGGGTCGGCGCGCGCGCTCGGCAAAAAGATGGCGAAGAAGATCTCCATGAGGAACGTGAACGAGAACATGACGATGACCATCATGACGAGGAACGCGAAGTAGCCGAGTCGGAACTGGCACAGCGAGCGGTAGAACGACCACTTGTCCTCGAGCTTGGTGAGCTTGGCCAGCTCGGCCTTGCGGCCCGAGACCGTGGCCATGCGCTCGTCGCGGTCGTCCGACTCGAGGTCGCGC
>JAMFLL010001319.1:0-17440 GCA_027475725.1 Pythium rhizo-oryzae | reverse complement strand
CACGACCGTCGAGGAAGTCCCGCGGTTTGCTGGTGCCGCGGTGCTCGAGCGCGCGTTTGAGGCGTCACTCACGCAGTTCTTTGAGCTACTACCGGCGAGTAAGCGTCTCAAGATCGGCGACGATGCGTGGCGTACGATCCACGAGTTCGCGACGGACCACCGCTTCGTGTACCCAATCTCGGGTGACGCGCTCGCGGAGCTTGGGGACGAGGACCAGCGCATGGCGCGGCGCCTGGTCGACTTTTGCGCCAGGAGCAGCGGCCAGTACGTGCTGTATCTGGTCGGTTTTAACTGCACGGTAGAATGCCACTCCAGAGACGACCCCGACGATGCCACCGTGACGGTGATGCTCACGCCGCCGTGGCGCAGACACGGCGACGAAGCGAGCAAGCTCCCGTTCCCGTACATGGCTGTGCGCCACCTCACGGAGCTCGTGCCCGCTGGGTATGTTTATTCGCTCCGCTACCAGTCCGGGTACGAATCCGAGTACAGCTCGGATTCGAACGACTCGAACGACTCGGACGACTCAGACGACAGCGACATTTACACTTTCGACTACGAGCGCCGTCGCTGTCGCCGCCACCGCGACGAGGAATATTACCGCAAGACCAAGAATCACATCGGTCACGCACTCGTGGTGCAACCAGCGACGCTAGAGTGGAGACTTTGGGCGCAGGCGCCGATCCAGGACGCTATTCTCAAGCTGCAAGAGCTGGCCACGACGGCGCCAGACGAAGCCGTTCGGCTCGCGCTACGCATGCTCATGAGCCGGCCATTTGCCGCCAATACCCACTCGCACTTCGCTCCGTTTCTAAAGATCGTGCTTACGCTGAGCGATGTGTCCGTCTTCAACGCCTTGCTGAGCAGTTTGACGAGCATCCAATACGACGAAGTCTTGCTGCCGCGTGCGGTGCGGCACTTCAGCTGGGACGCGTGCGTTGCGACAATCGAGCGCTGTATGAAGAGCAAGACGATCTGGTCGGCATCAAATCTAGTGCGGTCTTTGCTCCACGACACGGTGGACGGTGGCCGTATCGACCGCATGATGCAACTGCTGGTGCGCCACACCCCTTGGACGGATCGGGACCCGAACGAGGTCGCTGATCGAATGTTCTATCAGTATAATGCAAGCGCCGACTCGAGTGTCGAGCAGCTAAGCAAGCTATTTGCGCATGCGTTTAAGTCCTCGGTCGATACGGTGGTCCGCCTCATTGGTCCGCCCACCGCCGGTTTGCTGACTGTGCACCTGATCGTGCCGGCGCTCGTGCGTTTCGCGCGCGAGCTTTCGGTCTCCGAAAGACGCCCTCTACAGCCTTTGGTGCGCTCGATTCGCGAGAAGCTCGAGGCCTCATTACCAGCGGTGCGAAACGCGTCGTACCGCCATTGTCCCGTGTATGAGCACTGCGCCAAGTGCATCGAGCTGCGCGACTTTTTGGCGTCGCCGTCGGCGCGGCAGATCACGCTGCAGGTGCGAAACAAGACCCAGCAAAAGCACGTCGAGACCACCATCAAGCGCAAGGTGCACCCCCAGGCGCCGCTCACGATCGTGTCCTCGACGCCCTCGGCCCTTGTCCTCGTAAAGGGCGACGCCACGGGCAGCGAGTTGTCCGCCATCGTCGAGGAGTGCATCGCATCGCTCGCGGGCCGCGAGCGATGCGATCACGCACTGAGCAGCGCCGCGAGTCGCGGCGCTGCTCAGTGCGTGACCCAAGACTTATATAAGATATGGGAATGCTAATTTATGACATTGATACCAACACTTCTAAATATTACGGAGATAGATCTTGCTCTTTCCAACTATTGCGAATATGGCCCCCTTCGTGCCGCCACTTCCTTTCAAACCTTGCAGTTAGAGCATTTTCCGCCTCCAAGAGCAAGCGCATTGAAGTTCCCGCGCGACGGCGCCAAGCGCCGCGCCGTCCACGCGGCGTCACCGTCGCCATCAGCGCCACACGCGGAAGACGAGGACGCCAACCTCACGCGCGTGGCGCGCGCGCTGGATGGCGTCGCGCGGCGCGGCGCGCACTTGACCAGCCAAACGCACGCGCAGTTCCCGCCGCCGGCGCTGGCGTTCCAGGGCGACCGCGACGACCTGCGCTTGCCGCTCGGTGAGAGCGACACCAAGCGGCTCAAGGCGCGTGCGACGGCTGGGAAGAGCGATGGATGCAGCGACGGCGGCGCGTGGGAAGTGGACGGCGAGGTGGTGGAGACGCGCAACCCGCGGTGGCGTGCGTTTCTGGAGGATCAGCTCAAGGCGATGCGCGAGGTGCTGGGCGTGGCGCCGACGGCGCAGGCGACTCTGTCGCTGCAGAAGATGGTGCTGGTCGAGCCCGGAGGGCGCCTCCAGTTGAAGCGAGAGCGTCTGGAGAGTGGCGCTTCTGGCGTGGCGTTCGGCGCGATGGTCTTCGCGTTACCAGGCGCGTTCACGGGTGGCGACGTGACACTGAACCTCGTGGCTCCACAACAGGTACACGGAGACCACAGGGGCAGTAGGGAAGACCAAGAAGAGATGACATGGCGACCGAGTACACGCGAGAGTGACTACGATCTCACGATCGCGGCGCTCTACAACCACGACCAGTTGGAGATCGAGCCTGTGACGAGCGGCGCGGCGTTGTTCCTCGTGTTTGATCTTTTGACGGCCACACCCGACCAAGTAGCGTTGTGCATCGGTCCAAAGTGCATCCAACGAGTCGTCGACGAGGTCATGACCGATTTCTTTGACGCGACGCCGCAGCCGTTGGTAAAGCGGTACAAAATTGGCCCGGATTCATGGCGCTCGATCAACGAATTCGCTTCCGAGCGTCCATTTGCATACATGGTGGGAAGTAATTCGTCTCGGGATTACAACGAGGAAGAGCGAGGTGTGTGTCAAAGTCTGGAGACGTTTTGTGCGCGGAGCAGAGGTCAGTTTGTGCTGTACCGCACGCACATGCTGTGGTATCAGCGCTCGAAGGCGGTTGGAGATGATGCGGACCGACTGTGTGTGGTGCTCCAATCTCCGTGGATTAGACAAGGCGACACAGCGTTGTCTTCGGCCTCATGCCCGCCAATCACGTTGCGCCACGAAGATTCCGTGGCCCCATTACACCGGATCGAACAAGCTCGACAAAAGGTTGCGACGTTCCAGAAGCAGTTGCCCACGGACGGCACTGGCAGCCGCTACGGCAGGAGCGTCCGCACTTACGCGATGGTCGTGCTGCCCGTTCATCTGGAGCAAAGGCAGCTCGCGATGGTGCCCGTCGTAGAAGCAGTCGAGAAACTTCACCGGCTGCTGACTCGCTCACGCGACGAGGCGTTGCTGTTCGCGCGGCAAGTGATGCGGAATCGCTTCAATCAGCGTTTGGAGGCCGCACAGATCCAGGTGTGGGCGGGTTTCTTTCGAGTTCTCGTCGAGATCAACGACCGCGAGCTGTTTGATATATTGCTTCGAACCATTCCGTGTGACACTCATGGACTGCGCGGCTCAATGCGCAGTGCATTTGCCCACTTTGGGTGGACAGCATGCCTCGGCACGCTTGTACAGCGTGTGCTGTCGACGCCAACGTGGGGCGGACGCGTCAGCTTCGTCTTTTTCGTGGTCGATGACAGCCTGACGACTGAAGAGATCGACCCGTTGTTGGCCACTCTCCTCTCGCTTTACCCGTGGGCAGACATCGAGACAGGCGGCCACCAAGCGCATCACGATGACGAAAGTGCGCCCACCGTATGTGAATTTGGTCGCCTTCAAGAGCTGACGCTTCAGTTATGCCCGGCCCGGTTCGAGCAAGTCGCACTACTGCCGCGTGCGTACGATCTGGTACGGATGACGTTACCAGGATTTAAGGATATTGTTCGACGACACCGACGCCGCCACAGATCGATCCTTCTGGATGCGTGTCGTGGAATCGAGACGCTAGCCGCCCAAGAGCGCAATAGAGCTTTCTGCGAACTTGTGGTACCCGCATCGCACTGCCAAATGTGCCTCGAAATCCACACGTTTCTGACGTCGCCGGAGACCATGCAGGCGTTCCACGCCGCGGACCCAGCGCAGTGTGACCACCTTGAGCGCGTGCTTCGCGTCGCGACGGATGCGTGGAAGTCCGCCGCTGGGAAAAACGGAAAAGGTTCGGCAAAGATCCTGACCAGACGTGTCGGAACCCATACAATGCAGCTCACAAAGCTCGTCCCCACGGACGCGACCGAGTTGGTGCGCACCTTGATGAGCGATGCGATGTCGCTACGGCAGCTGATCCTCGGTTGTCAATCTGCAACGTGACCTGCCAGCGAACTGCAATCCGCTTTTCCGATCCAGAGTTCGTTGATGGAGGGATTCCCAAAATTTGGGATACGCTTGGGGATTTCGTGGATCCTCTCATCAGGCTAGGATCCGGTAACCGTACCGACACTTCGGCGCGCCTCTTCAGCTGCACAGATCCATCGAAGCCTGCTAGGATCCACCGGCATCTGAGAAAACAAGATCGCTCACCACCATGAGCGACCAAGGTGGTAGCGGCGAGGAGTCGCTCGCACGTGTGACGCGTGCGCTGGAGAACCTAACGCACCACGGCGCACCGTACGCGAGCGGTGCGAGTGCGTGCTTCCCGCTGCCGACGATTGCGTTTCGATGCGGCAGTGAAGAAGAAGAACAAGAGCTGAAGCTGCCGCTGCGTGAGGAAGACGCGCTCAAGATCCGGGGGCGTGCGACCGCCACCGCTGGCCGTGACACCGCGCAGTGGTCAGTGCCGTCAGATGTGCTTTTGGTGCGAGACGATCGGTGGCCAGCGTTTGTTCGTGAGCAGCTCCTGGCGATTCGCGAGAGGCTAGGCATCCCACCGGGAGCGGCTGTCGATGTGGAGCTGCGCGAAATGGGACTTGTTGGGGTCGGCGGTCGGTTGCCCGTCGAGCGACGTCAGCATATCACCAATGGCAGCGTCGCGTTCGGCACTTTGTTGGTTGTGATGCCCAGTGTGTTCACCGGTGGGGATGTGGTAATCTCAGAGACCAAGCAGCCATCACGAACGAAGGCAAATAATCGAGCGGAAGCCAGCCAAGCACCTCATGAGCAGTCCGTGTGGCGCCCAGGCGCAAACAGTAGCGCGTATGACATCTCGTTTGCTGCCTTCTATTGCGGTTGTAGCTACACCGCCCAGCCGATCGAGAGTGGTGCCGCGCTCTGCATCGTCTATGATCTCGTGACGACGACACCCAGGGAGATTCCGCTGCCGATGAGCGCCGCCGAGCGACAATACGCCGTAGCCGCATTGCTAGACCAGTATTTCAATGTGACGCCCGACCCATTAGCCAAGCGCTTCAAGATTGGCACCGACGCGTGGCGGTGCATCCAGGAGTTTGGAGCTGAGCGCCGCTTTGCGTACCTGGTCGAAGGTGATTCGTTCGAAGAGCTTAACGACAACGATCGTGTGGTTGCGCAGAGTCTCGCAGCATTCTGTGCCCAAAGTCAAGGCCAGTACGCGCTGTATCATGCCAGTGCGGTGTGTTCAATGCGCTGGTGGGATGAGGAAGACCGGATCTACAGCATTACTCACGAACGCGAACAAGATGATGACTGTGAGCTACAGGTGGTCCTACAAAATCCATGGGTCAAGCACGGCGATTCGGATAGTCTGAAGTCGTCCCTCGTCCTACGCCCCACCCGTGAAGTGGGTCCACAGAGACGGCTTGATGCGGTCTCGCTCATCTGCAGGTATGAGAGGGATCAAAGCGACACCTTGCATGACGAAGATCGCTGCTTTGTGCCGAAGCCCTCACATGTGACCCGAGCACTTGTACTACTACCGACGACCATTGAGCGCCGTGAGCTCGCACTGCTGCCCGTACACGATATGCTGAGCAGACTCCACATACTGCTCGAGGACTCACGTGAAGTGGCCGCACAATATGCTCGCACTGTTGTCCTCCATCGAGCTCCGTGGTACATAAATACCTACGATCTCAGTTGCATGGCGAGGTTTGTAAACACAATCGTGAAGCTCAACGACTGCGCTCTCTTCAACCAGTTTGTGCTTGGACTCGAATTGGAGTGCGTCGACAAGTTCCACTCAATCGCTCACGCAGTTGCCCACTTTGGGTGGGACTCATGTGTGGAGAGCGCGAAGAAGCGCATTCGCTCCTCGCCAGATTTGAACTCCCGCATCAATTTGACCATCGCGATCGCCCATCGGCAATTGAGCCCCGCACAAATCGACTCGCTGCTCGAACCGCTGCTCTCACTAGAGCCGTGGACCAGGGACCGTTCTATCCGGAAGGAAAAGTGCCAATACAAGCCCGACAAGGACGACTTCAAACGCCTTTTCTTGCTGGGGACCTTGGCTCCACCAGAGACCATGACGCGACTCGCCTCGGTGACGGACATGGGCACGATCATCGACGCAATCGTGCCAGCACTCGCACTTTTCGTGGAGAAGAATCCTGCCAAACCGTTGTTCCGCTCGGTGTTGCGCCACGTTTCGGCACTTTACGAGCCCATGCTGATGAGGCACCGCAACAAACCGTTCGCGAAACTCGTCATCCAGGACCACTGCCCGACGTGCACTGAACTCCGGTCTTTTCTCCACTCTCCAGTGACCGAGACGACCTTGCGGATCTCCGACTCGGCCCAGTACGATCACATCCGATCGGTGCTTGGCGACGCGACAGCGTCCAGCATTTGCCTCGTGAGTGTTGTAAGGGCCGCACCGAGCGAGGTAAAGCTCACGAAGGCCCGCACGATCCGGTACGACTTTCTTCCTCGCGTCAGCAGAGCCGAGCAAGCGGCCACGCGGATCCAAGAGCTGCTCGCCGGCGAGCAGCATTGATAGCGGTTTGTCGGCGAGAAGTCTCCCCACATTCGAAATATTTGGAAACTAAATTGGAAAATATCGCCCAACGAGATATGAATTCCCAACATTTGGGAATTGCGAGATGACCCATGCACTCCATGTGATTTATCGACCCACCGTCATATTACGCCGAGATGACGACCAAGCGCCGAGCGCGCTCGCCGCCGTCGTCGCCCAGCGCTGCGCGGGGCTGCGACGCGAGGCTCGTGGCGGTGACGCGCGCGCTGCGCAACTTTGCGCGCGCCACCAAGGGCGAGCAGCTCGCAAGCGGCGCCTTCCAAGCGTTCCCGCCGCCAGGCCTGCGGCTCCGAGGTGAGACCGTCGACCTGCCGCTCCCGGTCTTACCGCTCACGGTCCACGCCATCGCGCGCCGCGCCGCCGCCTCGGCCTCGGACTCTCACTCAACCAGCGACGCGCTGGTGCTCGAGCTCTCGCGCGACGACGTCGAACCGTGCAACCCGCTTTGGGCCGCGTTCGTGGACATGATTGTGGCGTCGTTGCGAGACCCGCTCGCCATTTCGAGTGCCGCGAAAGTCCACGCGGCGCTTCACCGGCTCGTGCTGCTGCGGCCCGGCGGGCGGTTTGTTACGAACCGAGATGACGGCAGCGATCGCGAGCAAGAGCGGGCTGGACGATCGCGCGGCGCGGTGTTTGGCACGCTTGTGGTCGTGCTGCCGGGCGCGTTCATTGGTGGAATGTTCACAAGCACTCGCAAGCCCAGCGGGCCGATACCACTGTGGGACGCTGGAAGCAAGGACCGTAGCAGCTACAGCGTCGCGTACGGCGCGTTCTACAACGACAGTGCCAAGTGGCTGACGGTCGAGCCAATCGCCAGTGGTGAAGCGGTCTGGCTCGTGTACGATCTTGTGACCACCACCGTCGAAGAAGTCCCGCGGTTCGCCAGCCCCGAGGTATTGGAACGCGCGTTTGAGGCGTCGCTCACGCAGTTCTTTGAGCTGCTACCGACGAAAAAACGATACAAAATCGACGATGACGTGTGGCGTACGATCCACGAGTTCGCGACGGACCACCGCTTCGTGTATCCGGTGTCAGGTAATGCGTTTTCGGCGCTGCGTAACGATGACCAGCTCATGGCGCAGCGATTGATCGACTTTTGTGCCAAGAGCAGCGGCCACTACGTGCTGTATCTGGTGCGCTTCCGGTGCACGACCGCATCCCACCCAAGAGACGACCCTCGTGACGCCAATGTTGCCATGACGCTACTGCCGCCGTGGCGCCGGCATGGTGATGAAGCGACCAAGCTACAGTTCCCACCCACGGATGTGTACCCCCTGACAGAGCTCGCGCCTGCCGGATGCATGTCTTCGCTCCGCTACAGACCCGAATATGTCTTCGGGTACAGCTCCGACTCGTCCGACTCCGAAGACTGGGACCCAAGTAACATCTATCTCGACAGTGAGACTGGGGACTATCACCGCAGAACCGAGAGGCACCGCGGGCGCGCACTCGTCGTACAGCCAGTGACGCTGGAATTGAGACTGTGGGAGTGCTTGCCGATTGAGGACGCTGTCCTCAAGCTGCAGGAGCTGGTCTGTTCGGCTCCTAACCAAGCTGTTCAACTCACGAGTCGGGTGCTCAATAGGTATCCGTTCAGGACCAACGCGCATCCACAATTCGCTCCGTTTCTGGAAATCGTGATGGCGCTAAACGACGCGTCCTTGCTCAATACCTCGCTGAGCAGTTTGTTGGACGTCCACCTCGATGAGGTCCTGCTTCCGCGCGTTGTGCAGCAGTTTGGTTTGGACGCATGCGTGGAGGTGATCGAGCGCTGCATCAAAACCCAAACGTTCCGGTCGGCATCGAATCTGGTGCGCTCAGTGCTCCACAACGCGGTGGACGGGAGCCGCATCGACCACCTGATGGCCGTACTGGCCCGTCATACCCCGTGGGTGGATTGCAACCGAAACGAGGTGGCGGATCAAGTGTACGTCGACGATAACACAAGCGCCAATCCGAGCGTCGACGAGCTCTGCAAGCTGTTTGCGCTCGCATTCCGTTCATCGACTCACACCCTCAGCTGTCTCATTGGGCGGCCCACCGCCGGCTTGTCTACCGTGCACCTGATCGTGCCGGCGCTCGTTCGCTTGGGGCGAGAACTCTCGGTCTCCGAGAGACGCCAGCTGGGCCCCTTCGTGCGCTCGTTTCGCGAGAAGCTCGAGGCCTCGTTACCGGCGGTGCGGAACGCGCCGTACAACCAGTGCCCCGTGTATACGCACTGCGCACAGTGCATCGAGCTACGCAGATTCCTCTTGTCGCCCTCCGCGCGCCAGACCACGGTCGTAGTCCGGAACAAGACCCAGCAAAAGCACGTCGAGACCACCATCAAGCGCAAGGTGCAGCCCCAAGCACCGCTCACGATCGTGTCCTCGATGCCCTCCGCCGTTGTGCTCGCGAAGGAGAGCACGCTGGGCGTCGAGTTGTCCGCCATCGTCGAGGAGCGCGTCGCGTCCCTAGTCGCGCTGCTCAGTCCGTGATGCCCCGCTGATATAAGATATGGGGGATGATGCCTTCAGATATAAACTCCCTTGTCGTATATCCATTCTGAGGGTGAACTCTTCACCCTGGAATCTTATGTCCCCGTTGATGGGCATCGACCGCGAAGTTCCCGCGCTCTCCCCGCACGTCCGCCCACGTCAAATCACCACAACGCGAAACCACACAAAAGAGCGCGGGGATGTCATCTCGTGGAGGCCGCGGTGCCGTGACGCGCGCGCTGAATAACCTCACGCGCGAGGGGGAGAGCGTCGCGACGGGCCGCCACGACCGGTTCCCGCCGCCCGGGCTGCGGCTCGTGGGCGACAAGCACGAGCTGCAGCAGCCGCTCGCGCCGGCCCACGTGCAGGCGATCACGCGGCGCGCGCGTGGCTCGCGGGCGCGCGGGCGCGGCAAGCCGACGACGTGGGAGCTCGCGAGCGACCAGATCGAGCTGCTGAACCCCAAGTGGGACACGTTCGTGGACGAGCTCGTGGACGAGAGCCGCGAGACGATGGGCATCGCGCAGGACGCATCGATCGCCGCGACGCTGCGCAGTGTCGTGCTCCACACACAAGGCGGGCGATTCGACGAGTCGAACGAGGTTAAGAACAACAGCGACGAAGAACGCGGCTTTGCGACGCTCGTGGTCGTGCTGCCCGGTGACTTCCAGGGCGGCGACTTCGTGGTCCCGCAGCGCGGCCAGGCGCCGATTCCGGGGCCATGCTTCGTGTACGACGTCGCCTACGTTGTGCTCTACCACGGGAGCGCGTACAAGACGAACCCAGTGACGAGCGGCGCGCGCCTGAGTCTTGTGTACGAGCTCAGCACGGAGACGCTCACGGACGTGCCGCAGTCGGCTGGGGCTGCGCAACTACAGGACGAGGTGGACCGCGCGCTCGCGCAGTACTTCGGGTTGATGGCCAAGCGCCCGAAGAAGAGCGGAGGCGAGCGAGGCACATCGGCCGCGGCCACGCCCAACGAGCGATTCGTGCACGTCGTCACGTCCAGTGACTCGTTTGAGGGTCTCACGGACAGCGACCGTCGCGTCGCCGAGAGCCTGGCGGCGTTCTGCCGCTCGACCGAGGGAGCGTTCGCGCTGTACCTCGCGGACGTGCAGTGCAAGCGTGTCACGTACCGCGACTACCAGGACGACGACGACGCGTTCAGCAGCGACGACGAAGGTGCCGAGATCACGCTGTTTCTCCAGAGTCCGTGGCTGCCGTTTCTCGAGACGGACGACTACAACGGGCCGACGATCGAGCTGTCCCGCGACGACGTGGTCGCGCCGGACGCGCTCTGGGAGCAGCTGAAGGAGGAGGAATGGGAGATCGAGCACACTGGCTATAACGAACCGTCGGAGAAGACGCAGTGGCACAGTACGCACGCGCTCGTCGTGCAGGCCGCCCCCACCGCCCACCGCCCCGCCGACAAGAAGCTCACCAAGAACACGACGCCGGCGGGCAAGAAGCGCAAGGCGCCCGGCTCCACGTAGCCGCGTACCGTCGTGCAGTGTGAATACCGTCGAGTGTGTGGAGTCTGGCGTGGCGTGCGGGGCGTCTCCGACGCCTCCCTGGCGATCTGTTTCTATAATCTAGGAAATCGAATATCTGATACTTTGGCTCGGTGCAGAGATCTTCGACCATCCCTCGACCATCACTCTGCTGGATCTCACTCCCCAAAGACGCGTTGTGCCTTCAGATCGAGAAGGAGTGAGGGAGCGATGGAGGCGAAGCGGAGGCCACTCCCGCTCGCGCTGCGCTACGACGAGCGGCTCACGGCCGTGACACGCGCGCTGGACAACCAGAAGCGAACGAGCGACGGCGCCGCGCTCGCGAGCGGCGCGTTCGACGCGTTCCCGCTGCCGGTGCTTCGGCTCGCGGGTGACGCCGCGGATCTGCCGCTGCCGCTCACGCCGCTCGCGATGGTTGCGATCGCCCAGCGCGCCTCGAGCCGTGCCGGTCACGCGTTGGTGATGAAAAGTCGTGACGTGGAGCTGCGGAACCCGCGATGGGCACGTACCGTGGACAAGATCGTCGCTTCCATTCGCGCGCCGCTGGGCATCACGGACGCTGCAGTGCTGGACGCGACGCTCAAGCAAGTGGTGCTCGTACAAACGGGGGGTCAGCTGCCTGTCGAAGGCATTAATGAGGGATCTCGTAAGCGGAGGCACGGATGCTTTGGCTCGCTCGTGATCGTGCTACCTGGCGCGTTCTCCGGTGGGGACGTGATGATCACCCGCGGCTCGAACGACCGCAAGCAAACGCAGCGATGGAGCCCGGGTCGCACTGACGACGGCGCGTACGACATGAGCTACGTCGCGTTCTTCAACGACGCAGATCGTGTCGATGCCGCGCCCGTCACGAGCGGCCACGTGCTGTGTCTCGTGTACGATCTTGTGACGACAACGATCCACGAGCTGCCTTGTTACGCAGGCACGCAAGTGCTGGAAGATCAGGTGCAGACGGCGCTCGCAGACTTCTTCTCAGTGCCCCCACCACCGACCAAGAGAGCCAAGATCAGTGAGCATGCGTGGTGCACGATCGACGAATTTACACGCGAGCACCGACTAGTGTTCCCAGTCATGGCCACAAAAGTCAATAAGCTACCAGACGACGAGAAGCGGCTCTTCGAGCAGTTGGCCGCGTTCTGTGCACAGAGCAACGGCCAGTACGTGCTCTACAGGGCGACATTGCAAAGCGGCTCTTGGCCAACAGATACCGAGAAGGAAAGCGATTATTCGCTTGGCCTGTTCGCCCCCTGGTACAAGCATGGTGATGCCACAGAGCTTTTGTTCGCGACCGTGAAAGTGAAACCTCTATTGGAGCTTGCACCGGCAGGTTTCCTCGAAATGGTCAAGCGTCGATCGTCAAACCGCCGCTCTGACCCGGACGACGAGGAGGACCGGTACCTAGGCACCAGCTACGTTAGCCACTACGACGGTCGCTCTTTTTGTATGCTGCGGCAGCGTTGTGCACTCGTGGTCCAGCCCGCGACGTTGGAGCATGTGCTTTGGGCTGATGCGCCAGCGGATGCCGTACTTGCGAGATTGGACACGCTCGTGGAAAAGGATCCCACGGAGGCGTCCCGCATTCTTCGAAGATTCCTCTGGCCCCCTGCTAAAGACGCGCGTGCCGCTGGACGAAGACTCTCAAATGACTCGACTCTGAGCAGTTCCCGAGGGGACTTCATTCCGTTCGTGGATATTATCATCGCACTGAACGACAAGCTGCTCTTCTGCGACTTGCTTGTGGACATTTCCAGTGTTGTGCATGACGAGAGTGCGATTCCGCGGGCGATTGACAACTTTGGCTTGGATGCGTGCATTGAAACGATTGAACAAGTGCTCCAAACTTCCCTGACGTTCCGCAGCCGCGTCAACTTGGTCTGCTCCGTGCTCCACGACGTCAGCGACGCCACCCAGATCAACCGTCTAATGAGCAAGCTCGCGATGCTCTTCCCGTGGGCTGGTAGGACTGTGCTCGACTGTGTCTCGGATTTGTACGAAACCCACCAAGACGAAAATCCGACGGTTGAAGAGTTCACGCGTCTTCTTCGTCTCGCCCACCAGTGTTCACCTACCACACTGGAAACCCTACTCGGCGAGACATATGCTGGCTCGTTCACATTCCAGTTTTTCTGATTCCGAGTGTATTGCTTCTGGCCGAGCAAGTGTCCAGCGTCGTGAAATCCTCTTTGCTCCCAATGGCTCGGTCTCTCCATGCGATGGTCGAGTCCTCACTGCCCGTGCTCCGCAATGCCCACTACGCGCGCCTCCACCTCCACAATCACTGCGACAAATGCCGTGAGATACAAGATTTCTTGGTCTCAGTATCCCAGGAAACGACGCTCACCGTCAGAAACAACACGCAGCGCAAGCACGTGGAGACGGTGGTCAAACGGCAAGTCAAAGCCGCCGGCCCGATTGTGACCGAGGCCGTGACGCCCACGACGATACGGCTGACTAAACAGAGCAGCAGGAATGGCTTCTCCGAGGTGGCGGAACGTGGCCTCGAGTCGCTCTCCGTGTTGGCTAGCACGATTTCACGCAGTGGAGACTCACCGCGGGCGGCTTCCCGCCCGCGAAGATACGTACCAGCATGTGAGTAGTTGTAGGTGAGGTGATGGGTATGGTGAGACGTATGGACGTGTTGTTAATCCCACGTTTCGAATAATGTCGGAGAAAAGCTGTATTGTTTCTCCGGCATTGATGAGACCAAAGTTGTGAATTGGGAGTTGCAGTTCGTGCCCTTGATGAGATCTCGATGTGTGAATCGTTTATTCCAGTTTTGGGCTTCCCGTTGCTGTGAAGTGCTAATGTAATGCTAAAACCGATGCTAAAACGAGATCATGCGGGCGTTCTTGTCGTCCAGACTTGGAGGTGGTGTCGGCTGAGGGATGCGGGGATCTCCAGGCTTGATGGGATTGATGCGTAGGTAGTGGAGCTGGTCCCTTGATGAGATACCATGTGGAGTTCAAGGGCGAGCGACAATCACTCTGCAAGTTGGGGTCCTCAACTGAGCCCAATCAAAACCTCTTCAAAACGCCTCATTCTCAGGAGAAAAGATGAAGCGAGCTGATTGGGTCGCTTCATCGATATCTTGGATCCCCGTTTTGCTGTCTCGAGAGAAGAATGATGGGTACGCTCTCTCCTCCACAGAGCCTTTCACACAACCGGAACTGGCGCGGACTCCACGGGGCAACATGGTGGGGAAGCGAAAGGCGCCGCCGCCGCTGGAGCTTGAGCTGCGGTACGACGAACGACTCACGGCCGTGACGCGCGCGCTGGAAAATCTGAAGCGAGTTGGCGATGGCGCCGCGTGCGCGAGCGGCGCGCTTACCGCGTTCCCGCGTCCCGGTCTTCGGCTGTTCGGGGGGACCACCGATCTCCCGCTGCCGCTCACGCCGTGCGCGGTGGATGCGATCGCCCAGCGCGCCTCGGCATGCGTCAGTCAGGCGCTGGTGATAGAGAGTGGCGCTGTGGCGCTGTGCAACCCACGCTGGGCACCGTTTGTGGACAAGATGGTGAATTCTCTTCGCGCACCGCTCGGGATCACGGACGCCGCACAAATCAGCACGACGCTCAAGGAAGTGGTGCTCGTACGCACGGGAGGACGGCTACCTGTCGGCGGGGTTGACACGAGATCTGGACGCTGCCATCGGCCGCCCAGAAAGTTCGGCACACTCGTGGTTGTGCTGCCTGGTGTGTTTTCTGGTGGAGACATAACTGTCACCACGCGCAAGGCCACGGATAGTGGGAAATCACGTCGATGGAGCCCGGGTCGCTCGGATCATGAAATGTACGACCTGGGTTACGTTGTGTTCTACAACGATGCGGACAGGGTCGAAGCTGCACCCGTCTCGAGCGGTCACGCACTGTGTCTTGTGTACGATCTCGTGACAACAACGATCCACGAGCTGCCTAGATACGCTGGTGTCCAAGTGCTGGAAGCTCAGATACAGACGGCGCTAGCAAACTTCTTCGTGTTACGCCCGGCGTGCACTACGCGGATCGACATCATTGACGATGTTTGGCGCCTGATCCACGAGTTTACAAGCGACCAGCGTATAGTGTTCCCGGTTATGATGGAGGAGGGTTTTGACGAGCTACATGGTGATGATAGGCGGCTATTCGAGCAGTTGGTCGCGTTCTGTGATGAGAGCAACGGCCAGTATGTGTTATACAGTGCGTCACTACGGGACTGCTCCTGGAACGACTCTCGCGACACCGAGGACGAAACTGACTACTCGTTCAGCCTGTTGCAGCCGTGGCGCAAACACAGAGACAAATCAAAACTGCCATTCACCCCAACGAAGGTAAACCATCGCGTAGAGCTTGCGCCAACAGGATTCTTGGAAATGGTACGACATCGATCGACCTACATGACTTCAGACGACAAGGGGGATCCCTACCGAGCCACCCGCTACAGCTATAACGGCAAATCGTGTACATTGCGGCAAAGATGTGCACTCGTGGTGCAGCCTGCGACATTGGAGCACGTGCTCTGGGCTAATACGCCAACTGACGAGGTGCTCGCGAGATTGAACAAGCTCTTGGTAACGGACCCTAACGAGGCCTCCCGCATTCTGCGACGATTCCTATGGGTTCCCGCCGAGGCCAAGCGTACCGCTAAGCGTGGACTTTCGAACGATTTGACCCAGAGCGATACGCGCGGCGACTTTGTTCCATTCGTCGACATCGTCATTGCACTCAAAGATTTCCCGCTCTTCTGCGATTTGCTGCGAAACATCTCCAGTGTTGTGTATGAAGACGGTGCGGTTCCGCGAGCGATTGACCACTTCAGTATGGACGCGTGCATCGACACGATTGAACAGGTTCTCGAAACATCACTAACGTTCCGCAGCCGCGTCAACTTAGTGTGTTCTGTGCTCCGCGACGAAAGTGATCCCAGCCACATCAACCGTCTGATGCGCAAGCTTGCGATGCTCTTCCCATCAGCCGGAAGAGTTGGGCTTGATCCTCGTGCGGACTTATACCATCTCAGCCCAACCAAAGATCCCTCTGTTGAGGAATTTACGCGTCTTCTCCGCCTCGCCTACAGATGCTCGCCTGCCACGCTCGAAATGCTAATCTTGCAGGGCGAGACGAACGCGATGGCGTTTATGCTCGAGCTCCTGATCCCTAGTGTTGTGTCGTTGCTCGTCGAGGACGTACCCAGTTCGGAACGAGCGCCTCTGTTCCCCATGCTTGGAGCGCTTTACGTTGTCGTGGACTGTTCACTCCCTGTGTTTCGCAACGCAGAGTACGCGCGATACCAACTCCGCAATCACTGCCATAAATGCCGTGAAGTACAGGCATTTTTGCGCTCGGTGTCAGAGGAGACGACACTCACCGTCAACGCCGCCCAGCGCAAGCACGTCGAGACCGTGATCAAACGACTGGGCTGTTGGTCCCGTGCGGTGAGGGTGCAGGCCGAAACCCCCAGGACGGTGCGTCTCACCAAAGAGAGCAGAGGGAATCGCTTCTCCGACGCTGCGGAGCGTGGTCTCGCGCTGCTGCAGTCCGTGACTCAAGGGAATGACGGGGACTGGCCGACATCATTTATGTAACTTAGGAGATGGAATATCTGATATATGGTCACAGTATTCGGTTTCAGATCGTCGACAATCACTCTGCTGGATATCATTGTTGAGCAGAGCCCAGTAACGTGTCCCCAATCGAACTGGCTCCACGGTACTTGCTGCCCCGACACGGCCTTCAAGTTAGGGACGAATGGGTCCTTTTCCCCCACATCCCGAAGCTCAGCTGCTTGCGCATATTCACGACGCCAATTCCGCAACTGCGGCGTGACCACCCGTTTACCGCCTCGCTGTCGGTACCACACCCCGAGACCACATCCGACGCCTCAAATCGATAAGCCGGGCAGTCACGCCAGTCGTACGAGATGTGCACGCTCGGCTAGCTTTAAAGCTACTCCCCACAGGAAGCCGACATTGGCGAGACCGGGACGGCTCGAACGCCGCGCGCATATGCTCACACGTAGGCTGCCGAGCGATTGAGACGGATCGTCACCTTTTTCTTGAATGTGCTCCCGTCCAAGAATTGTGGCGGACCCAGTGGGCGGCATGGTCAATCCTTCTGAGAGGACAACTGTCGTGGCAGGCACTCGTCTTCCCGTACACCGTGCGCGCTCGCCCGCAGTTTAGCGAACACCAAGACGGAATTGTCATGTTGTGGCACGTCGCGAGCTGCATCCTCCTGCACCAAGTTTGGCGAGACAGGAACGCTCGCGTTTTCGATGCCATCGCGCCTCCTCCACCGCTCACCCGACACAACCGGTCCCTTGGGAAGTTTGCGGCGCACGTCCGCTCACTCCGGCGCCGACACAGCGACGACGTCGAGCTGCTGAGAAGTTACAAGATCGCTCTAGATCACCTCACCACCTCCACTACCTACGCATCCATCCGATCAAGCCTGGAGATCCCCGCATCCCTGAGCCGACACCACCTTCAAGTTTGGACGACAAGAACACCCACATAATCTCACTTTAGTATTTTAGCATTACATTCGCCTAGCACTTGACATCGCAGCAACGGGAAGCCGAAACCTGTAATAAACGATTCACACGCAGAGCCCAGTTACGTGTATGAGCCTTTCCTGCAGA
>JAMFLL010001318.1:0-17453 GCA_027475725.1 Pythium rhizo-oryzae | reverse complement strand
AGAGAAAGCTGTCGCCAAGACGTTTTGCGAACTGTACGTACTCGACAAAGCTGCGTTTGATGAAGCGATCGCACATTTTTACCGTGGGAAGCAAATGGAGACACTTGACCGGATGAAGGAGACCCTCCGAAGGTATGCGACCCAGTTGAGGAAAGCGAGAAAGATTCTGGGGTTGCGTGGAGCAGAAGAAGATGGATCAAGTCCGAACATGGTTCGACAGAATGGGTATTCAGCAAAAGGCGGCGAAAGCTCAGTTGGCTGGCGCCTCCCTGCGTCATCTTTTCGTATTCGGTGGGATATTGTGCGCTTACTGTCGACCATTTACGTCGCGTTTGAAGTGCCGTATTACATTGTGTTTACCTCGAATCATGATACGCAGAGACACTTCCTCGTGGAGCAGCAGCTCCACGCCCGCTACGTTGTGACGTTACTGATCGAAATCTTCTTCGTGTGCGACTTCATTCTTCGCTGTCGATATTTTGCCTACCTCGATCCCGGTGTGATGATGACTATTGTCGATCCGTCGGTGATATTTACTATCTACAAGCAAAACGGGTTCTACATCGACCTCATCAGTGTTCTGCCCATTGCGCTCGCTATGGAGAGTGTGCAAGGAAACACGGAAGACTACTCATGGATATTCCGTACACTTCGACTGCTGCGCCTCCGCTACGTTCGTGATTTGTTCCAAGACATAGCGGATTTCTACGGCATCAGCTCCAAGATACAGCTGATTGTTGGGTTAGTACTCGGCGTGGCGTTGACGCTTCACATGGTCGCGTGCATTTGGTTTGAAATGTCATGGCTACCGCTGAAGTGGGGAAGGGCTCCCCACCACGAAGGCTCGCTGGTTGACGTTACGAGACAAGAATGCTTACAAATGGCAACACTTCACGGAAACTGCTCCTGGGTGCGCTACGACTGCTACGGAAACCTTGGTGAGATGTTTCCATTTGAAGATCCGAAATCGCGCTACCAGACAACATTCGCATATATCCGGTCACTTTACTGGGCTGTCGTTGCGCTGACTGGAGTTGGATACGGGGACATCGTTGCTTTTTCGACGTTTGAGAGCTACTTCGCTGCACTGTGGATTTTTGTGAGTGGGATTATCAACTTCGGCATTGTAGGCGCCATGTCCAGCACGATCTCGAATCTTCTCGCTTCACAGCACCACCATGTTGAGAGATTCAATACCCTCAATGGTCTCATGGAACATCTCGGTATATCTGAGACACTGCGAGGCGAGATCAGACGTTTCTATCACCATCAGTTCAGGACTCGCAAGAACGCGTATGAGTCACAGCTGCTGACGCATTTGCCAGACCAGCTCAGCTTCAAGATCTCGTCGTTGCTTCACGCTAACGCGACGAAAGGAGTCCCGTTGTTTGAGTTGGCGAGCAAGGAGTTTTTGGAGGAGGTCACTGGCAAGTTTCGTCATCGCACCTACCAAAACGGCGAGACGTTGTTTATCGAAGGAGACACCTGCAAGGAGTTTATAGTGCTGACGCGTGGCAAAGTCAACATGTATTCACAATCACATTCCACGTGCGCCATTGGCGCCTTGGTGGCTGGCGACTGCTACGGCGCGGATGAGTTTATGCTGAAGCATCCACATCCAGTGACGCTGATCGCAGCAACTTCTTTACATGCGTCGGTGATGGCGAGAGAGCATTTTGACGGCATCCTTCGAAAGTTCGAAGATGAAATCGGTGATATCAAGGCAGAGGCACACGCGTCGTGGCTGGAACGCATGGACAGACTGAAGACAATCACGGGAAACTTCAATCAGCCAAAACTCAAGTCCCACGTGCTCTCGACACTGAGTTTGTTTCACCAGAGAGAACTCCATCGGGAAGGGAGTCGTCGAGGCAACGGCGGGGTTTGGCGATCGACGTTTTCGATGTGGCTGTTACAAGATGATGAGGCGGTGCGGTTGAGAGTCGCTGGTGTATGGAACATGGTGCTCACGTTTTGGAACATCTACAACGCATTCAGCATCGCGTTCCGGATCGCTTTCCACTCTCACATCCATAGCTCCGCAGCCGGATTCCGAACATTCCTCATCATCGATCTGGCGTGTGATGCGTACTATGCAGTCGACATCTACTTGAAACTTTATTACTTTGAATGCGAGGAAGTCGGCCTGGGGAACTTATTGACACGGGAAGCATTCGGCTCAGCGTACCGATCGAGTGACCATTTCAAGCGCGATCTTCTCGCGTCTTTGCCATTGTACTACATGAAACAGTCTGATCCTCTTGTGTCAAGTCTGTGTCGACTGCCTCGTCTTCTTCGTACGGTAGACCTATGGACTTACATCGATGAAACGATCATTCTCATCCAGCAGACGTTCGCATCTAAGAACGTATCGGCATACCTCAGCCCACTCAAGCTGCTCTTCTTTTTGTTGCTGGGTATCCACTATGCGGCGTGCGTCTTCTTCATCATATCCGAGTACGAATGCGCCCACGACCATGCGCACTGCTGGATGGCTCACGACCACATCATCCACCAGTATCACGAGTCACTCGCATCGCTGTATCTTCGCTGTAGTTACTGGGCACTCACATCACTTACTCTTGTTGGGTCGCGCGAAATCGTGTCACGTGATGTTTTGGGCACGATTTGGGCGACAATCACATGCTTAGGCACGACTTTCATTATGGGTTTCATTCTCGGGGAGCTGTCGGAGCTTATTCTTGACATGGGGAAGGAGGCAAAAGAGTACAAGGCGCGTGTGGACAGTTTTGAGCGCTTCGCAAAAGAGCACTCGCTGAGTTTAACGCTCCAAAACCGTGTCAGCTATTTCTTCAAGACTCAAAGAGGTCACGCGGAAGGCAACGAACTGGATGAAGCCGTACACGATCTGGCAGCGAACCTCAAACTCAAACTTCTGCATGAACTCTACGGAACGACAATTGCTGCACTTCCAATCAGCCGCTTCTTGACGAAAGCCCAGATCAACAACCTGTCCCTCCGTCTCAAAACGGAGCTGTTTATCCCTGGGGATGACATTGTTGTTGAGCACACGTTCGGCTCGAGGCTTTGCATTTTGCGCACGGGCCTCGCGGCGGTCTTTTGGTCGACTTCTGCCACAAGTGTTGCTCTCCTGATGGAAGGTTGTTTGTTCGGTGAGATCGCCTTCTTTCTTCCGGCCCAACGTCGGATTGCCACAGTAAAAGCGACAAGATCATGTGAGGTATTGTACATCAGCAAGCATGCTTGGGACGAACTGTGGAGCGGGAGTTCAGACGAGAACAACGAGCAGAAGCATTCACTTTACTGCATTATGGATTGGGTGAGACGACGGATGCTCTCGTATCAAGAGGTGACGTTGAACGTCGTCGCGCGAACCAACCGACAGCTCATGCAGCGCACGATCATGAAAAATCTCCAGGGAATGATGGCTCCACCAGTTGAAAAAGCTACAACCAAGCTCAAGAGAGACGGCAACAAGCATTCGTTTGTGACCCCAGAGCGTCTCGTCTTGGAGAAGAAAGCTAAATACCTGCTATCCCGTGGTGAAAAACACTCCATGCAGCTCGAAAATCTGTTCGCTCACAGTCATGCAGTCACAAGTCCCTGCGCTGTTCCAGCCAATCACAACCACGCCAATGACCCTCACAATGGAGCTGAGAGTGACGCCTCTTTACCAGCGAAGGCCCAGACACTGGCCTCAAACAAGAAGAAGGCCCTCAAGACTGTTGATATCGCCTTCGGCCAATTTATTGTGGGACTGAACCCTGTGAGCAAGCGCGTCGCGCCGTATCTCGACGATCACCACCTGCAGCGACTAGAAAAGGAATGTTGGCAGCGATTCCGCTACCTGGCGACGTTGCACCACTCCGTATCATGTATGATTGACGTGCTGATCCCACCGCGTGACCACTTACACTTTCACAGCAACGCTGTTGTCCAAACCACGGGGACAGAAGCAAGCTGCCATGCCCCGAAGCGACCCGTATTACGCGATGAAAAGTGTGGTCAAGCAACGGAACATGTGCAAACTATCCGTGGCACCCATGTGGATGACTCGGTCCTTCTGACATATCGCCGGTGGTCGACACTCGCGCCAATGAACTCGGACGATCGCCAAGTGTTCACAAAGGTTCACCCCAGTCTTCTATCAGCAACTCTGCTCAAACGACAAGAACCGAAGCAGTTTGTTCGTCAGCTTCCAACAGGCAGCGAGCCATCCTCATCATCGGCCCATCCGAACGTCAATGCCAGCACGGAACGTGCGGCGCTCTTGCGGCGAATGAAGCGATGCCGCTCTCTTCCGCTCTTTGACAATGAGTACTTCGCAGCCATCAAGCAGGAGGATGAGTCGAAGATCCAACAGCACTCTTGTGCCATCAACAGGATCCATGTTACGCCGCTCGCACAAATCGGCGTCAATTTTGATATTCTACAACGAAGCCGCCGCCCCAAGCTCTCCTACCTGTACAACCTATACCGGCGGCTCACGAAGTGGAGTCGAAGGCCGGGTGGGATTAACGCACCAGATCAGATT
This sequence comes from Pythium rhizo-oryzae, assembly GCA_027475725.1. Classification (NCBI taxonomy): domain Eukaryota; phylum Oomycota; class Peronosporomycetes; order Pythiales; family Pythiaceae; genus Pythium; species Pythium rhizo-oryzae. Next base: position 12,937 of record JAMFLL010001318.1, on the reverse strand, counting down.
GGGACTGATGACCAAATTCGAGCGAACTGGGCAACGCCATCAACAATAGTGGCCGGGCTCCAGGGCCTTCGATCAAGCGACAAAAACAACAACAACAAGGAGCATCCCACAAACCGATCACAACTTGCCCATAACGAGGCAGCTAGTGATGGCGACCAAGCTGTGGCCGCATTTCAAGGGCTCGTGGGGAAGTGTGTTAAATTGTGGGCTCTTGTGATGCTCGTGGTTGCTGTCTACCACGCGGCTATCACACCCTTGAAAGTCTGCTTCCGCAATGATCTGCAACATCTACACGGCCTCAAGACATGGTCCGGGTTCGAGTACTTCATGGATTTGTTATGCGTGATTGATGTCGTTCACCGAGTCCGTGCGTCTCGTGCACAGCTGGATCACAAACGACGTGCTAGTCCCCATCATTCGCATGGGCACAGTCAAATCACGTCGGACATTATCAGTTCTGTATCGCGCATCATGCCCTCCTACGAAGGATTTACTCTTGATCTCGTCGTCGTGCTTCCTCTTGAACTGCTTGCTCTCGCTATTGAGGGTGTGGAGGCTTGGAATCATCTCCCGTATGGGGAAAAGTGGGTTCGACTCAGTTTCTTGCGACTCAACAAAGTCGTCCTCGCGCGACGTATCGAGCATCTGTCGGAAAGTGTTTTCCAGTATGCTGTGTACGACATCAAACTTCCGGTCGCCGAGTCCAAGCTCAAATTCACGCGCTCCCTGTTGTCATTTGTCTTGATGGGCCACTGGATGGCGTGCATGTGGTTTGCGATCACTGAGAGGGCGAGCGAGATTTTTGATTCGTCGTGGCTGTCATATCCAGGGATGGTGGTATTCGCGCCTGGCTATTCGACGTCTCTCTCTAACGCCCCAACTCCCTCATCATCTTCGCCTACACACCGATTTCTGTCGTCCAGTGACTCGATGGACAGTCGTACGTCCGGCTTCCATGACATCTCGCTTGCGCGCAAGTACCTTCGGTCCATGCACTTCGCGCTGTGCTCCATTACGACATTGTGGTATGGCGACATTTCGTCCCTCAATCTCTTGGATCTGCTCGTGGAGATGTTGTTTATCTTGTGGAGCATCTACATTTACGGCTACCTCGTTGGCGCGCACGGTGAGCTTCTCGAGGCTCATTCTCGACGGGAGGCGTTGTTTGAGCAAAACCTGAGCGAGCTGCAGCATTATTTGATCCAGAATAATGTCCCCAAAATGCTCAAGAAGCAGATAAAGCAATACTATGCGTCGATCTGGCGGCGGCGCAAGGGCGAGGATGATTTCGAGGCCATCGCCGGCATCTCGCGGGCGCTCCACGAGGATGTGGTGTACGCGACGCTGCATCGCTTCGCGTGGAAAGTGGCCATCTTCCACTCGCTCGACATTCATTTCCTGCGCGCTCTGCTCGTCAAGCTCCAGTACGTCGTGTGTAGTGAAAACGAAGAAGTGGTGATTCGCGGCGATGTCGACCGATCGATGTACTTTATATCGGAAGGGCGGATCCTCGTAAAGCACGACAAGTCGGAGACGACGAAAGAGAAAGGCGATTTCTTTGGCGAGCTGGCTCTGCTGTACGGCATCCCGCGCGGCGAGACGTGCATCGCACTGACGCTGTCAGAGCTGTATCGCTTGGACTCGCCGCCGTACGAGGAGCTGTTGCTCGAGTTTCCGCAGTACCGTACAAAGAACCGCGCCGAGTGGACGACGGTCGAGCCGCCGCCCTCGGCGCTCACGTCGATGGTTCAGGCGCAGCAGTCTCTTGGCGCAGCCGTGCACACGCTGCTCGCGGGCCAAGGTGACGAGGCCGTTAGCGCCTCGGCCATACTCGACGAAGAGGTGGCGCGCTCGTTTGTATACAAGGCGGCCATGGAAATGCTCGCCCAGTTTGGCGACGTCGACTCCCTTCAGGCCAAGTTCATTATCGCGCACGCCAAGGTGGGTGCGCGCAAGCGCCTGAAGAAGATGCTGGGCATCGAGACGGCCCGCGCCGAGCACGGCGGAATCGACGACGTCGTGCCGGTCTCGGACGATGAGATCGGCTCGGAAAGCCGCCCACAGTCGCCGGCAGCCAGCAAGACCCGCCGGCGCCGCCGAAGCTCGTTGGTGGGCAATGGTCTCCACACGCTTTCACCGCGCACGACCAGCGTAGCCCCGGGCGAGGATACGAAGCATGGCATACGATGGGTGCAGCAGCATGACGCAGCGCCCTAGGTGGGCTCAAGTCGTAGAATGGAAGTCTTTATGGTGCACACGCGAGCCGCATGGGCGTTCAGCGTCTTCTTCACCTTGCTGACTCAGCAGCTGAGACCTCAATCGAAACTGTAGCCATCTCTCCATAGCCTACTGAATTGAGATATTCGAGTCCAAGTGTCTGGACACGTGGTCCATATGGACCATGGTTCACTTAGTGGAGTCAGTCTCATCAACAAGTAAACCCGTTGGGGCGCTGTTGGCTGGTCGCCAAGAGCTACAAACATTCGAGTACGAACATGGAGGCCAAGGTGAGCTTCCACGTGCGCCGCTTCCTGCGCGAGTGCGAGGACCGCGGCGTGAAGCCCGGCGAGGAGACCGTGACCGCGCATTTGCGCGACACGTACCTCGAGTACCAGCGCAAGCCGCAGACCGTGCTCAAGAAGATCGTCGGCAAGGTGCTCAAGAAGGCGTACGACGGCTCCAATGCGACTGCGAGCGCCGCGCCGTCGGCGGCCAAGCGCGCGCGCGACGCCGAGGACGACGAGGACGAGCGCATGGCCGCCGAGTTTGAGGCGCAGGCCGCGCTGAGCAAAGGCGCGGGCAACTCGCTCAACAACGCCATCCGCAAGAACTACGCGGCCGCCGCGGCCACGCAGCAGACGGCAGCGACGGCCACGCCTACCGCAGCGGCGGGCGACAGCGAGAAGCCCGCCAAGAAGGCCAAGGTGCGGCAGCGCGCGACGGCCAAGGACACCACGGCCGACATCCCGGGCGCCGGCGGCGAGGGCGACGGCAAGGGCTTCATCGTCTCGCGCCCGAACACGCGGTACTCGGACTTTGGCGGCGTCAACGCGATCCTCCAGGAGGTCAAGGAGCTCATCGAGTACCCGCTCACGCACCCAGAGGTGTACCTCCATCTGGGTGTGGAGCCGCCGCGCGGCATCCTGCTCCACGGGCCGCCGGGCACGGGCAAGACCATGCTCGCGAACGCGATCGCCGGCGAGTCGGGTGCGTGCTTTCTGCGCATCTCGGCGCCCGAGATCGTCTCGGGCATGTCGGGCGAGTCGGAGCAGAAGCTGCGCGACCTGTTCGAGGAGGCCGTCGCGAACGCGCCGTCGATCATCTTCATCGACGAGATCGACGCGATCACGCCCAAGCGCGAGACCTCGCAGCGCGGCATGGAGAAGCGCATCGTCGCACAGCTGCTCACGTCCACCGACTCGCTGAGCCTCGAGAACACGGGCGGCAAGCCCGTGCTCATCATCGGCGCGACCAACCGCCCGGACGCGCTTGACTCGGCGCTGCGCCGCGCCGGTCGCTTTGACCGCGAGATCTGCCTGGGCATCCCCGACGAGGCCGCGCGCGAGCGCATTCTCCAGGTGCTCTCGGCCAAGATGAAGCTCGCGGGCGATTTTGACTTTAAGCTCGTGGCGCGCAAGACGCCGGGCTTCGTCGGCGCTGACCTCGTGTCGCTCACGAAGGAGGCCGCCGTGATCGCCGTGAACCGCATCTTCTCGAGCATGCTCGTCCAGCAAAAGGCCGACGACGACGCGTCTGCGCAGGAGGAGAAGGCCAATGGAGCCAGCGACGACACGACCATGGAGCCCAAGTCGGAAGAGGAGACGTCGACCACGCCCCCGACTGCGCAGGACGGCGAGGCGGCGGCCGCGGCCGCTGCCGACTCGATCCGCGCCAAGGCCACGCCGTTCACGGCCAAGCAGCTCGCGCCGCTGAGCATCACGATGGCGGATTTCCTGCAGGCGATCACCAAGGTGCAGCCCAGCTCCAAGCGTGAGGGCTTTGCGACGATCCCGGACGTGTCGTGGAGCGACATTGGCGCGCTCGCGTCCGTGCGCGAGGAGCTCGTGCTCTCGATCCTCCAGCCGATCCAGCACCCGGAGCGCTTCGAGGCGCTCGGGCTCAAGATGCCCGCCGGTGTGCTGCTCTACGGACCGCCTGGCTGTGGTAAGACGCTGCTGGCCAAGGCCATCGCGAACGAGAGCGGTGCCAACTTCATCAGCATCAAGGGCCCCGAGCTGCTGGACAAGTACGTCGGCGAGTCGGAGCGCGCCGTGCGCCAGGTGTTCCAGCGCGCGCGCGCGTCGTCGCCCTGCGTCGTGTTCTTCGACGAGCTGGACGCGTTGTGCCCGCGGCGCTCGAACGCCGGCGGCGACTCGGGCAACGGCGTCACCGAGCGCGTCGTGAACCAGCTGCTCACGGAGATGGACGGGCTCGACTCGCGCCGCAACGTGTTTGTGATCGCCGCGACCAACCGCCCGGACATCATCGATCCAGCCATGCTGCGCCCGGGGCGTCTCGACAAGCTGCTCTACGTGCCGCTGCCCGTTGCGAGCGACCGCGTCGCGATCCTCAAGACCGTCACCAAGAACGCGCGGCTCGACGCGGACGTCGACATTGAGCGCGTGGCGCTCGACTCGCGCTGCGAGGGCTTCAGCGGCGCCGACCTCTCGGCGCTCGCGCGCGAGGCCGGCATCTCGGCGCTGCGCGAGCTCGGCGACCTCGCGAGCGCCACGACCGCTGACCTCACAATCAAGCAGCGCCACTTTGTGCAGGCCTTCGACACGGTCTTCCCGTCGGTCTCACGTGCCGACCAACGGCTCTTTGAGAAGATGAAGAAGAACCTGCGCAAGTCACGTGCCGTGCTGCAGCAGCCCGAGCAGGTCGAGCAGGCTGCGGCTGCCGATAAGGACGCCACACCGGCGGCGGACGGTAGCGAGCCGAGCAGCGCCATGGAGATCGCGTAGGCGTTGATCAACGCGTTCTGCAGTTCCATATTTTCCTAATTAGACGATCTTCTTGACACCCTGTGACATTCTATGTCTCGCTGCGCCTGACTACTTGAGGCTCTTGGCCTTCTTGATGATGCTGTCGATCTGGACCCAGCTCGTGCTTTCCATGCGCGAGACGATGTCGATGATCGAACGGAACCTCGACTCGCCCGCGCGCAGCACCGTGCTCACGATGACCCACTCGCGGCGGTTCACCTGCCGGTACTCCGGGTAGTCCTGCAGCAGCGCCTCGTACGCCTGCCACTCGAGCACGTACAGCAGCGACGTGCCCAGCGACGAGCACGTCGCGGACCGCGGGATCCCGTACAGCAGCGAGAGCTCGCCGAAAAACTCACCCTCCTCCTTCACCAGTTGAAAGCCTTTTCCTTCGACAATAATCTTGCCGCGCGCGATAAAGTACATGCTCCGGTCCACATCTCCTTTGCGCACGACCGGCTCGTTCGGCGAGCAGATCACGTTCTTCAGGCACGTGAGCAGCGCACGCAGAAAGCACTCATCGCAGGTCTTGAGGATCGAGACTTTCGAGGCAAAGTTGCGCAGCGTGTACTGCGCAATGTCTTCGACGAGCAGCGTCGAGAGCCCCTGGACACCCTCAAAGTCGTCGTGGCCGTGGAAGCGGAGCCACGTGTTCATATAGTACGTTTTCAGCCGGTGGCGCACGGACGGGGGCACGTCGTTGTTCTTGAGATAGTAGTACAACTCCGTGAGGTTCTGTTCGAACTGCATTCGGTGCTTGTACTTGGACTCTAAGTGCTCGCTGTGCGCGCCGACGACCATACCGAACACGAAGATACTGAGCAAGATCACGCCGATCTCCGCTACCGTCTCAAGCACGTTGCTTGAGGCGATATCTCCGAAAAACACAGTCGTGATGGACCCAGCGGCAAAATGGGCCGAACGGAGGTACCGCCGGATCTCTGGAACGTCGGCCAGCGTCGTGAACTCATCCATCGCGAGCATGCGTGCAGCTGACAGCCAAGACGTCGGCGAGTGTTCGTACGCGTACAGACTCACGCGGTACCAAAAGCAGGCGATCCAGTGGCCGATCAGCAAGTACGCGCCAATTGAGCGGATAAATCGGAGCGTGCGGTCGTTAATCGGCAGATTCAGATCGAACGCCAAGAATTGGGCGAGTCGCTCGCTTGCCTCTTTTGCTTGGTAGATGCGGAAGATCTTGTTGAACTGGAAAATTGCAAAATAGAACCACATCGTATCCGAGAGTGCGTGCAGTTGAGGGAGAAATAGCAACCAGTCGAACGGTAGGGCCGCGAACACATCCAAAGCGAAGTGCGCTGAGAAGCGATGCTTTTTGGAGGCCACGGCCGGCCCCCGCGGCGTCGCCGGTTGGCTCGATTCTTCGCTTGCCTCCAGCACGCTCTGGAACGTCGTGTACTTGAGCACAAGGTCGAGAACGCAGAATACGTCCATCAGGCACGCGAACGCGATCCAGTTTCGGAGGCCGGTCGTGCGCACTTCAGTTCGTGTCCGTGAACTGAAGCAAATGAAGTACGGGAGAGAAATGGCGTACAGCAACGCAATGAACACGACTATACACTCCCAGACGCGATACCAGCGCGAGAGTACGTCGAAGAAAATTTCACCCTCGGTTTGCGTGTGACTCCCAGCCATGTCTCGAGAGGAGTCGGCCGTATTCCGCCGCGCGCTGGAGAAATGAAGAAGAGAAAAGCGGTGCTTGGTGCTCGGGGTACTGGAATGCCCGCTACCGAGCGAGCGCGAAACGCTTTTCGCAAAGGTAGAAGTCGCGAGGTCCTTCTTTGTGCGCTGCCACCATTTGTATACCTTGAACAGGTAGAAGAACTCGGGCTGACGCGCACGGCGCAACATATCGAACCCAAGCTGCAGTTTGGTGTCGTAGTCTTTCACGTTGGACGCCTTGAGCTCCTCACGTACCATGTCGGCAAAGTGGTTGTCAAAAATGGGAAGCGACTGTGTTCGTTTCAGAAGTCGTCGCCTATGCACAGCTCGTCCGGCAGGTAAATCCTCGGCTTCTCTTGTCGTTCGTGCAACGCCCCTCGCATCATGCAGCGGTCCACTCCGCGTTTTCGAACGAACGTCCGAAGCCACGACTATAGATTCATCAATCACTTGGTAGTTTGCCAGAAAGCGCATTCCATCTGTGGTGACACCATCATGGCGCGACGAGTTGAGGGACCCTCGCTGGGGCTCTCGGTGTGGTACTACGCCTCCACCGATGAGCAGAGTTGACCCCTTCCGACCTATAAACGCGGAAGCCTTCCTGGACCGATCCACTGCGACAGCCTTCGCAGCCGTCAACGACGACGCCAACGCACTGTCTTTCCGAAACCCTTCGGCTTTCATCATTGGCTTTACGCGAGGTGCAGGAGTGACGACAGTGTCCGACATCAAGATAGACACCTTGTATCGACGCCAACACTCGTCTTCCATATCGCGTAACTGGCGCAGACTATAGAGACCGCGCAGTTCCTCAGCAACAGGGAAGAGTTGGCGCATTGTGCCGTTCTTCATGGACGAAGACTTGAGTATTGGGAGAGGTAATCGTAGATTCTTCAACGAAGGGCGGCGGGGCACTGCGGGGGTTACGACAGCCCGATTCCTGTGAGCGGGAGCTATGACTGGCCCAGATTGGCCCTCATCTGTCGTGGCGTAAATCCGTCGGGCATCACGCTGGTTGAATACTCCGCCCATCGGGAGTTTGAGGAGTTGTCTTGAGCTTCCACTGCTACTCATTGACTTGACAACGTCGCCTCCCTTCTTGCTGCCTTGGCGAAGCAATAATCGGAGCGCACGCTCCTCCATCGCATTCGGTGCAGCGCCACCAAACGCAGCAGGTGATTTCGCGATAATGTTGGCGCTCTTGATATCCTTGACGATTTCTACGGTCATCACGTTGTAGCCTTGGAGGCATTCTTTCACCCATTTCACAAGAACTTGTTCTATGTTACCCCTCTCCTCCGCATCACACGACGACATCAAGGTTGCCCAGGATCGCCGATCCACAGTGAGCACCTCGATAGATACCACAGCCTGCACTGATGCGATCCGCTTCGTGCCTTTCAGGAAAAACGCAACCTCACCAAACATACTCCCCTCGGATAGTGTTGCGACCGCTGTTCCCGTGGACTTCCACATCACCATGGCGGTACCTTTTTTCAAGATGTACAACTTGTGTCCTGGATCTCCCTCAACCACCACATTGTCTCCTGGAATGTAGAGCTCCGACTTCAATCGCACTGCGAGTCCTCGTAGTAGCCCGCTGGATAAGAATGGCGTGATGCACAGCCCGCGCAAGACCTTGCCGTGGAGATCCATCATGAGTTGCACTTTCAAATTCTTGGAGAGGTCGTGGAATGTTTCGTAGATGTCCAATCCCTTCCAGTGTTCATGCTGGAATTTTAGATAGTGGACGACGCGGCTTCGCACTGACGCAGGAAGATTATGATCCTTGGCAAATTGTTCAAAGCTTGACTCTCGTTCATGAAGCTCCTTCTTCGCCTTGTCCATTTCCAGAATCATGTCAGACAACTCGCCGACAATGTGACCGACGACGAAGGTGCAGCAAAGGCACATGGCGCTCGCAAACAGTGTGCCAGGGACGTCGAGCGGCACGACTTCTCTCGAGCCCACCAAAGTCAATGTCGTGAGTGCCCAATAGTATCCTCGGAGGTATAAGACACCTACGCTTCCGTGCGCTTCATGGACGACGTGATCGTGATGGATCCAAGAGTTTGCGTTTTGGTCCATTGTCGAAATCCAGTAAAAGACACACGAGCCGAAGTGAGCAGAGAAGAGGAGGATCAGCACGAGCTTGAAAGGGGCCAAGTACGCGGAAATGTCTTCGATCACTGTGACGCGTTGCTGAATACGTACAATGAGCGAGTCGATGGCTTCGGGTATTTGACGTATACGAAGCAATCGAGGAACACGCAGAACGCTCGCCAGGAAGAAGTTGTCGCCGAAGTAATACAGTGGGAGGGAGCTCCAAAGGTCTTGCTTCAAGAAATGTCTGGCGTAGTTGTTGTTTTTCTCGACTCTCGTAACGATGTTTCTTAGACCGCCATCACATTCGAAATAGTACAACTTGAGCACAATGTCCAAGCCGAGAAAGGCGTCGCCAAGCAGGTCAGACAAGACAATAATCTCTCGGGCAGCTCCGTGCAGAGTTTTGAGAAACGGGATTCGGAACGTGATCTGAAACGCGAAATAAATATCGACAAGAGTGATGAGAAGGTCCCAATAGAAACGAACTTGGGACTTGCGGTGCTGTTGAGCGGCCGTGAGCTCGTTCGTCTCTGCAAACATGCTCGTACATCGATCCGTGCATCTGCGGAGTTTGTCAGCAGCAATGATGTTGTTGCATACGGCGTCCAATGCTCGTGCTTCTGCCTCGAAGCGCCCAAGAGCAGTTTCAGTGAGTGCCGCTACTTCGTTTGGATATTTCGCCTCAATCGAGATCCGGAACGATTGATACGAGATGGCCGACACTTCCACGACAGTCGCAGCAATCGCGAAGGTCGGACTCTTCATACGCAGTATCATCTCTGTGACACCACAATAGGATCCTGGCCCAAGCGCACCGACTGGGATACTTTTCATCACGCGCTTGCAGAAAACGTTGCCCCGCCCACTCACGACCACGATAATCTCATCACAAATAGTGCTGTCTTGAGTGAGGAAATCGCCTCGTTGGTACACAGCTCGACGAAACAATCCAGTCAAGTCGTGGAGCAGATTCTCGTTGCCGAAATCGACAAAGAGGGGGAGTTTCTTGATGGATTCGGCGTGCAGAGTCGCAGAGATTCGATGCCGCAGCTGTTGAGGGAGACGTGCAAGTAGTGACGCCTCCGAGGCAACTTTCTGGATATAATACTGCTGATGGTAGAAACGTCGGATCTGGTGGCGCACATCGTCAGATATTTTGTAGTGCGCCAAGACCGTGTTCATCATATTCATCTTCTCCATGTGGTGTCGACTGGCTGCGGTCAAGTTGGAGATGATGTTCGACATGGCGGCAACGACCGCGTAGTTGATAATCCCACCGAAAAACACCCAAAACGCAGCGAAAATGCTCTCCTGAGTCGAGAACGCGACGATGTCACCGTAACCGACCGTGGTGAGCGCGACGATCGACCAGTAAATTGAACGGAGGTAGGCGAATTTGCTAGTGTATTCCGATTCCGACGGGGATGAATGTGACGCAGACGAAGACGAGGTCGATGAGAGGAAGCGGTGATGAGTCGGTGCGTCGGTACTTGCATGGTTTGTTGCTGAAGCTGCCGCCCAGGGGAATCCCTGACCAATCTGCCCATAGGCGTCAAATAATGCCCACGAGCAATTACCGTGCAGCGTCGCAAGCCGAAGGCATTCAGGTCGGGTGATGGACTTGGCTCCTTCTGCGTCGAAATGGCCCTCAGACATTCCAAGCCTAGCCATGAGGAACCAAAGGCAGCCTGTCATATGGATCGACAAAGTGACAGCGATGACCAGAGTGATGGCATTCTGCGCCTTCGAGCTAAGGCGACGCATGTGCGCGATTTCGTGGATCGACGTGGAGAGATGACGCAGACGCAACATGCGCACGAGTCGAAACGCCGGCGCGACCAACATCCACTGGGCCCCCAGTGTGAACTGCAGGATGGTAGCAACTGGAATGATGGACATCAAGTCCACCCACATGCCGTTTTCCTTGTAATGCTGGAAGATGTACGACGGATCGGTGACGGGGATCATTGCTATTGAGTCAATGAAAGCAAAAAAGCGGCTTCGTAAGATGAAGTCAGTCGTGAAAAAGATCTCGAACACGACCGACGAAACTGACTGCAGATTGATCATTGGCGTTTTCGTAAACGGGAAGTCAGCTGTGTCGAACACGACGAAGAATGGAACTTCGTACGCCACGAAAATCAGTGCCAGGCAGCGCACATGCTCCCACCATCGGCGAAAAGTTGATCCAGGAAGATACCAGGCAATTTGTTTTCGTCGCCCACTCGCCGCTCCGACGTTGCTCGATCCACTATGCTTGAAATCTCCAACCGAGCGACCGAATAGGCGCTTCATTTTTTGTTGCTGCTGGTCTCGACGGTTGAGCGTTGCGCGCATTGCGTCCAGCACTTTCGTCGCTTCAATGGGTCCATAGAACAGCTCAATTGTTTCCCGAAACCACGCCTCGGACAGCTTGTAGAGCTCACAGTACGTCTTCGCTCGAGCACGTTCATCGGTCTTGTCCCCAAGAAGCAGCGCTGACTCAGCGAAATGTTCGCCGGCTGCTGCATGACGTGGTTGACTTTGTCCGACAGTCTCGAGGATGACATTGCCACGAAGGACGAAAAACATGCCGTCAGGCACTTTCTCGATAATCCACTCTTTCGGTGAGTATGCGCAGAGCTCCACCTTCAAAGCCAATGTGTTGATAAGCTCTTCACTCTCCTTCGCTAAGAATGCAACTGCTTGAATCCGTTGAGCAACGAGGACCTTCAATACGCCGACACGCAGATGCTCCGGCAGCCTCGCTATGACCTCATCGTGAGACAAACCATTATGGGCTTGCCATACGTCGCGGTAAAAGTTGACCACTCCATCACTGACGTCCTCTGGCATCCTTGACATTTTCATGTATTCTTTGGCTTCGTCGACGTGGGTCATGAACGCTTGCTTCCGCGCGTTCAGATACCGGAACACAAACAAGAAAGTGGCGATCAATGAGGTACTGAAAACTGCCCCGATGATTTGAATCACGATACCGAACGCCGTCTCGAGATCTGTGACTGGAGCGACATCGTAGTAGCCGAGGGTGATCAGTGTGCGCGACGACCAGTAGACAGCTCTGGCGTATTTGCGCAGCGGCGTCGCGCCTACGAGTCGGTCTTCGATTGCCCAGCACGTGAACTTCTTCGCATCAGAGACTGTGTGGTTATCCAGATCGACACCACGTGTACAAAGCTTCAACGACAGACCACATTCCCAGTGGGCAAGTGCCATGTAGGCACACGCGGTCCAGTGGCACAGTGCGAGTCCAGAGAAAACGCGCTTGAACAAGAGCGCGTTGCCCGTGTAGTCAAGAAGCTGGACGATGGACTTCCTCGCATACAGCTTTTTCAGCTCGCTCACGTACCGGCCCACGCGATGAAGTCGAAGCACTTTGAGTATCCGTAAAAAGTGAAGCCAATTGGAGCCGACCACGAGCGCGAGCAGTTCAATCGGGATCATCGCAATCGCTTCAAGAATCAGTGGACGACGGATCTCGAACTGCTGCTTCGTGTTCGGGACGATCGTGTTGAGCGACCAGGCGACAACTAACGAGCCGGCATCGTCCTTGGCTTGCGAGGCGTCGCCCTTGCCGGCACGGGCACGCTGATGGCGTCGATTTCGCGGGTTCACATGGATGTTTCCTGCGTCCAGCGCTCTCGCCGCGAGCGCGCGGCGCCTGGCGTTGAAGATCTCGTAGACGCTGGCGATGCTGGAGATCTCGGCGAGCACGTCGAACGTCGTGTAGAGCGTCAGCGCCGTGGTCCACCCGGTCTCACCGCGCGCGAACGGGTCGAAGAAGAACGCGATGCGCAGCGGCACGGTCACGAACGTGTAGAGCAGCTCGCCCACCAAGGCGAAGAGGTACAGCGCGCGCTTGTTGCGGCGGTACCATCGCGAAAGCCGGGTCGACAACGAGCGCACGCGCGGCAACGAGCCCGACGCCGTCGCCTCGCTCACGGGCACCAGCGCGGGCTCCGCGGTGGGTGTCGGTGCGGCCGACGCGTTCCTTGCCTTGAGCGCCATGCGCGACCCGCGCATTGCCTGCGCGGCCGCTGGCGTGTGGACGTGCGACGCGCGGCCGTGCGAGCGGTGCGACTCCCATCGCTGCGAGACAAACGAGACGCCGCGGCCGTACATGGGGCGGCTCGCGCGAACGACGAGGCACACAGTCGCTGGGGCGC